>QMIH01001529.1:98775-134869 GCA_003987875.1 Clarias batrachus | reverse complement strand
GTAAAGCATCCTGAGACCATTCATGTGTGGGGTTGCTTCTCATCCAAGGCAGTGGGCTCACTCACAATTTTGCTCAAAAACACAGCCATGAATAAAGAATGGTACCAAAACACCCTCCAACAGCAACTTCTTCCAACAATCCACCACAGTTTGGTGAAGAACAATGCATTTTCCAGCACGATAGAGCACCGTGTCACAAGATAAAAGTGATAACTAAGTGGCACGGGGATCAAAATGTTGAAATTTTGGGTCCATGGCCTGGAAACTCCCCAGATCTTAATCCCATTGAGAACTTGTGGTCAATCCTCAAGAGGCGAGTGGACAAACAAAAACCCACTAATTCTGACAATGAAAGAATGGGTTGCTATCAATCAGGATTTGGCCCAGAAGTTGATTGAGAGCAGCCCAGTCGAATTGCAGAGGTCCAGAAAAATAAGGGCCAACATTTTAACATCATGTAATTGTCGATACAAGCCTTTGAAACGTATGAAGCGCTTGTAATTATATTTCAGTACATCACAGAAACAACTGAAACAAAGATCTAAAAGCAGTTTAGCAGCAAAATTTGTGAAAACTACTATTTGTATCATTCTCAAAACTTTTGGTCACGACTGTACTTGTATCATTATGCATAATGTATAATTAAAACAAATACTCAAAACAAAGGTTAAAAATACTAATAAGTAAATAATTTCTATACATTTAGAGGTATACTATGGACAGTTAAAAACAAATTAGATATGATAAGAATAATAAGAATAGAGTACTTGCGCATCTCGAAGAGGAAGATTTTTCAAAATTGCGCCTCCAAAGTCAAGTCAAGTCAAGTCAATTTTATTTATATAGTGCTTTTAACAATTGACATTGTCGCAAAGCAGCTTTACACAATAAAATGTCAAGAAACATCTTCACCAGCAGTGGTCAATAGTCGGGTTAGTAAAAGATGAAAAAATAAACTTTCTCCAAAAAAGGAAAATGAGATTTTTCAAGGTCTACCCAGACATGAATAAATATGAGTTGAGAGGAGGAAAATTATGTAACCGGGAGGTACCAGACAATCTGGCCTAACAAAATTAACACACATCTAATGAATATTAAGTATATACTTGACTTAAGGAGGAGTAAACAATGAAGTAATTACTAGGTAAGAGTATATAAACCATGTCAAATTGGGGATGTCGGGAGACCTTGGGGAATTGTCTTTGGGTGTCTGTTGTCTTTCTGGCTGGCAGGTCCAGAGCTGTCCATTTACTTTTGGTTGCAATAAACTTCTTTGCTTTTTCTATATGTAACGGGTGCCCGTCGTGTAGGGGGAAATGAATTACTGCCGTCTTTGCAGTTTGAACAACGAAAGTAGCTTGGTCCCCGTTATCCAATCTTTTTAGTCTCTTTACACACTAATGTGTATATGTGGTTTCTTATCTTATTGTGTTGGATAAACATTGGTAAGGGTAAGCTTCAGGTATGATAGTACTACACGGTGGCTCCCCGAAGTGAAATTGCATATGAGAGTATAGGTTAATATGCTCCTCCCTCCCCCAATCTAATAAAGTAATTTAGACTCCCCTACAACCCTGACAGCTTTCAATAACAACAACAAAAAAATAGTATAGCAGGTAATGCAAAAGAAATGAAACAGAAATTATTATTTTCTTTTTTCTATATTTTAACTATTAATATTATATATTATATTGTCAATAGTTTTGATTGTTTGTGTAATCAATAAAATAAAATAATTTTGTTCCACCTTGTAAATCCTCAGAATCACCTTCATTACAACAAAACTAAATACTTTTCACATGTCATATGACCAAACTTATCTGACTTCAGATTGAAACAGTTTACAATTCTGTCAATTTGGAAAGATAACAAATTATCACAGTTTCAAATGCCAACTTTCGAACAATTACATTTATAGAATAAAATAACAAACCATGAAACTAACCAGGTCTACATGGAACGTCCTTTCAAACGGTTTACTCACAGTTCAGCCATTCACTTGAGTTACCACAGTTCCCCATTGAATAAAAAAAAATGAAGGGACTGAGAAAAATATCAGCCATCAGAACGAAAAATTATGGGGCGCTGTCTCGACGTGGGGTACGTTGAAATGAATTGAAGATCCCCTTAGCTGAAGCGGTTAGCGTCCAAGATTCCACACAACTTTTGCAACTACATCTCACAAACCAGATGTTTCAACAGTAATAAAACTGGAGATAAATTCACTGGAGATGTCACTTGGATGGCAGGTCAAAAAAAAACCTTTCAAAACGGGGTTCTAAGCCTAACGTTTTAGCGTCCTATAGGAGGCCGCACTCTCACCTACTCTGACACGGATGAGGAATCGAATACACAAGCACAGTCCTACGGGAGTGTTAACTCTCATCGCAGCTTTTTAATCGGAATCCGAGAGATGCAAAATGCAGCATAAAACTTAACCAATCTTTCAGAAAACAACAACATGGAATTCGGCCTCTTAGCATACTCACAACTTTCCTGACTGGCACGCTAGCTCACCACGCAATTCTAACAGCTTGTACATCCCAGGAACAAAATGAAACTTAAAAAAACTTGTTCCTCTAAAAAATGCGAGTTACTCTCGACACTTCACTCAGCACTGCTGTTGCTTAAGTCTCGATAATCTTCTGTTGAAGCAACTTTATCTAGCAAAACTTGAAAACGGCATGACACACTTCTTTTCACGACACTCTCATGCAACACACACACATACCGCACGCTTCTCTCTCGTCTTCTCCACTTTACTTCTGGGATGCGCCAAAAACAAATCACCCATCAAAATAAAAGTATCCCAAAAATAGACACTTCTATATTTACGTTATATTCCCGCCACTCCATTGACATCTCCAGCTGGTTCACCTCTGAAACACAAAACAACATATTAGCTAAACATCACAATAGATAACTTCACATGTCGTCGTGTAAAGTTATAAAGACCTCTAACCTCTTACCGTGTTAATGCTTGCTGTACAAACTGCAGCATTAAATTGTCCAACTTAGATTTCAGCTCAGTTACAATTGTAGCATAGCTTGATGGCAAACTCCCTAGCATTATAATCTAAACCTCCTCTTCAATCAAATTCAAATTCAAATTGCTGGGATGACTGAGGTCTTTCACTATCTTCCTGGCCTTGGTCCAGCACCGCTTGTTGTAGATCGTCTGAAGGTCAGGGTGCTTGGTACAGATGATGTGTTCAGCTGATTGAACCACCCTCTGTAGGGCTCTCCTGTCCTGTATGGTGCTGTTCCCGAACCAGGTTGAGATGTTGCCCGTCAGGATGCTCACTATGGTGCAGTAGTAGAAGTTCCTGAGCACCTTAGAGGGCAGTCTAAAGTCTCTCAGGTGTCTGAGGTGGTAGAGATGATATCTCCTCCAGGTAGGCCGTCTCATCATTGTCAGAGATCAAGCCCACCACGACCGTGTCATCAGCAAACTTAATGATGGTGGTGGAGTTCGTAGTGGCTACGCAGTCATAGGTGTACAATGAGTACAGCAGGGGGCTCAGAACATAACCCTGGGGGGCTCCAGTGCTGAGAGTGAGAGAGGCTGAGACATAGCCGCCCATCCTTACTGCCTGTGGTCTCCCAGTTAGGAAGYTGGAGATCCACTGACACAGAGATGAGCTGAGTCCCAGATGCTCCAGCTTGGTGGTGAGTGTGGAGGGAATTATGGTATTAAATGCTGAGCTGTAGTCGACAAAGAGCATTTTTACATAATTCCCCCTTCTAGTGTCCAGGTGAGTGAGTGATGTGTGGAGTAGATGAGAGATGGCATCATCCTTAGAGCGGTTCGGGCGGTATGCAAATTGCTGTGGATCCAGTGTGTCTGGTAGTGAGGAGATGATGAAGTCTCTGACCAGCCGTTCAAAGCACTTCATCACCACTGATGTGAGGGCTACAGGTCGATAGTCATTGAGGGAAGCAGGATGTGGTTTCTTTGGAACGGGAACAATGATGGACTCTTTAAAGCATGTAGGGATCACCGACTGAAATAAAGAGATGTTGAATATCACTGTGAACACAGGTGCAAGCTGATCTGTGCAGGCTCTGAGGACGAACTGAACACCTTTTATGCTCTCGACCTGAGATGCCGTCTGGTCCTGCTGCTTTCCTGGTGTTCACTCTCTTGAAGGCTCTCCTCACGTCATGCTCGGAGATGATGAATGCGTTTCCGGTGCTGGCAGTGACTTCCTGTCTGCAGCCGTTAGCGCCGCTAGCATTAGCGCCGCTAGCATTAGCGCCGCTAGCATTAGCGCCGCTAGCATTAGCATCACTAGCGTCTTTAGCTGCAGCCTCGAAGCGAGCATAAAAGGTGTTCAGCTCGTCTACCAGAGTCATGTCCGCATTCGTCATACCGGATGTTAGAGCTTTATAGTCCTTTATTGTCCTTAGTTCCTGCCACAGGCTCCTAGAGTCACTCTGTTGAAGCTGTGACTCTAGTTTCCTTCCGTAGCGCTGCTTCGCCTCCTTCACCGCCTTCCGGATGTTATATGACGCAGCCTTGTACTGGTCCATGTCCCCCGACACAAGTCCCGTTGTAGGCAAGACAAGTTGTAGGCAGCGGTGCGAGATCTCAGAGTGTCGCGAATGGTTTTATCCACCCACAGCTTCTGATTAGGAAACGTTCTGATGGTCGTTGTTTGTACGGTATCATCCGCTAGTTTCCCGATGAAACTCATAACCGCTTCCGTAAACACATTGACGTCATCAGAGCTGTTTCGGAACATGTCCCAGTCTGCGTCATCAAGTGCGTCTTGAAGCGCGGCCACCGATTGGTCCGTCCAGCACGCGACCTTCCTCTGAAACGGAAGTTCCTGTTTAAGCCTTTGTTTATATTTTGGCATGAGGAAGATGGCGCCGTGGTCGGATTTCCCAAACGGGGGATTGTGCCTTGTAGCCGTCCTTGATTGTAGTATAACAATGGTCCAGTGTCCTTTCGCCCCTGGTCGGGCAGGTAATATGCTGATAAAACAGCGTCCCAGTGTTGAGTCTGGTGTTGTGTGAGAGCCTCATGCAGCTCGCATAAGGCAGTGTCCGTGTCCGCTTGTGGTGGAATATAAACGGCGCTGATTATGACCGATGTAAACTCCCGAGGAAGATAAAAAGGACGACACTTGACAGTCAATAGCTCCAGGTTGGGTGTGCAGGAGCGTGCGAGAGGAACAACGCTCGCGCTGTTGCACCAGCTGCTGTTCACCATTAAACACACGCCGCCTCCCCTTGTCTTCCCCGAGTCCCGTGTCCTGTCCATGCGGTGAACCGAGAAGAACTCGGCCGGCTGAATGGCGTGGTCCGGCACCGCTGGGTTCAGCCATGTCTCGGTGAAGCAGAGGAGATTGCAGTCCCGAATGTCTCTCTGGAACTTTATCCTGGCCCTGAGGTCATCGAGTTTGTTCTCCAGTGACTGGACGTTGGCGAGCAGGATGCTAGGCAGAGGTGTGCGGTGTGCACGAGCTCTCAGCCTGTTCCTGACGCCGGCTCGTTTCCCTCGGGGCCGCCGCTTCGTGTCGCGTCCTTTGTTTTCCCTCAGGATCTCGCTCGGCCAGCTCGGATCCGGAGTTAAAACCGTCGAATTGTGAGTACATTGTAGACCAATAGAAATAAGAGTATCTCTATTGTACCTAATGCACTCAATGGTGATGAATTTGCCGGAGTTGCTGGAAATTAACTTAAAAGATAAAAAAATAGTAGAAGAGGTCGGAGCAGTCGCGACGGCAGCCGACCTCACCGACGCCATCTTGGATATGTGATGGACAGCACCTATGCAATCACAGCACCTATCATGCTTAGCTGATCAGTTAGGTCTTTCATTTGTTTTAAATGATCAGTTATATGTTCTCATTTATTTATATTTTCTTCATTTCACATCTGAATTTTTTTTTTATTTTTCAGAAGCAACTCATTTGCAAGAGTATCCTTGTATCCTTTTAGTGTGTCCCATTCTTCTTTAGGGGTCTTACAGCTTGGTAACAGATACAGTCAGAACCAACACAGAAAACACTTTTCCTTTCCGTTTTTTCGAATTCTGCTCTTGCTTGTGCACTTGCTTCATCTGATACCCTGTCTGTATCCATCACCATGCCCCTCAGTACTTGGGCTTTCATCAAATCTTCCATTTGAACCTTCCATGTTGCTCAGTTCTCTGGCCCTTTCACTTGATAAATTGTCTATCCTCCATTTTCTAAGTTTTAGCGTTCCATGTTAGTCCACGTTCTGGGCTCATAACCTGTTAGAGTTTTTCTTTATTTTACACAAATGAGAAAAAAAAGAAGCAGAAAAAAAGAGAGAAAAGACAGAACTGTTGTAACACCCAGAATGGGAAAATACGACAGTGACACCTATTTGCAAATTACTATACTACAACAGTGTCCACACAGCACACACTCATTTCACCCTCTGAAAGATATGACAGTAGGAATGTTGTTAAGATCACCGTTGTTTCCTTTGGACGGAAGACAACCAACTAAGCAACTGTGCCTGGGAGCGGAACCGATGTTACAATGTGCCCATTCGGGCTGGGGAGAAATCATGCTCGGGAACAGAATGAAACATTCAGTGAGAAAATGCTCTCATTTTTCTCTCATGTTGGCTAGCTTTGGGCAACTTATATGAAACATTGTCTTTCAATGTGACTTACATAGTTTAGGGTAACATAAAGCAACAATTAAATACTTAGTGTTGACCTAACCAAAATGTTCAGAGCCATTTGTTTGTTTGTTTCTTGCAATCTTAAAATAACACATTTTCTAGAGATCACAGCTTACTTTTTAGCAATATAAAAAGGGGAACGCTCTGCTACTAACACCACCTGGATTTATGAACACTTTACTTTCACTGTGTTCAAAGACATCATGCTGCATCCACTGCCTGGCTTTGGGGACTCAAAATGCTACTTTCACTGACTGGTTTTGGAGACTCCTGGCATTGAGTTTGCTGTATCAACAACAAGCATTGCCCAAAGCAACAAAATATAATGCATCTTGCTCAGACCCTATGCCAAGGTTGAGCTCAGACTCTGTGCCCATGTCCAGCTTTTACCCTGTGGCCATTCCAAGATCCAAATTTGTGCCAAGCTGTATTAAGCTTCAACCTAGTGCTTTTGTCCAGCTCCAGCCCTGTGTCAAGCTCCAGCCCCATATCTGCCCCCATATTTTTGCAATGCAACATTAACCTTCTTTACCAATTTTGTCTCAGCAGTTTCACCTCAGTAGGTTATGATAACACAATAGCAGTAATATTGCGTTCTTCTCCATTCCTCTGGGATCTTCTCACTCTCCAAGGTCTTGTTAAACAGACTAGGCAGAAAATGTACTTTTTTTCTTCGACCAACAGTAGCCCAATTTCCAGCAGAACCCTGTAGGTCCACAGCACTTATACACTTAAGCATATCTCCACAGGTATGTCATCAGGACCAACTGCCTTTCCACTCTTCATCCTCTTCAACGCCCTGCTTACTTACTTTTGCTCCACAACAGTCACCTCTTCGGTCTTAATTTTCCTCATTCAACTCTTCAAAGTACTACTTCTATCTTCCCAACACCCCCCTGGCACCAGTCAGTCATTTCAATCCCTATCCTTAATCACTCTAACCTGCTGCACATCCTTTCCATCTATATCTCTCTGCCTTGCCAAGTTGAACAGATCAACTTCTCCCTCCTTACTGTAGGACTTCAGCTCTGGTTCAGAGGTGAATCAAATCTTTAAGGATTCGGGTCAATTTTATTAAAACTTAATTAAAATTTATACTATACACTTTCTTGACTAACCGTCCACCATTTAGAACAATATAGTGTATTTTACCAGTTCTGCTTATCACGTGGCCACCGATGATAACAAAATCTAGTATTTGACAATTATGAGCAAGGTAACTTGGATATGGGCAAATGTTTAAACTTAAAATTACTGGACCAGGACAACAGWTCTTTATCAAGAAACAAGAATTTATTTGACTATACTACGATACATGAAACTAAGCTATTAAACACACACACGCACACACAATGCAGTTCAAAGGATGAAGGTTAACGTGATTTTCTAGTAATGTTCACTAGACCTAAAAAGTCACAAAAGCAGAGCCTTGGGTTTAATCTTACGGGTTGTTATGACGTGAGCACCAAATTTAGCAAGGTATGAAGCTTTTCTTTGTTTACTTGCGTTGCGCTGCAGTCTTCCTCTGTGATTCGCGTTCGGTGTTAGGGAATCACGGCATTGCTGATTGGCTGGTGCTCTGGCGCTGTGATGACGTCTATCTGGGAAGCCCTTCGCTGATGCGCTGGTTGCTCGGTTACTGACAGCGGAGCTCTGACGCTTCTTCTAGTGGAGCCTTTGTGGCAGATTTGAAGTTCTGGCACAAAGTTTAGTGATGCAGTGGAGATCAGATGAGGTGTTAGCTTGCCGGTCAGACGCAGGGAGAATCGACGGTGGATGAGCGACGAGAGAGAGAGCTTGCTTCAGATATGCAGATGGTCAGTCGTTGGATGACGTTGGAAGACGTGACGTTGGAAGACGTGACGATGTGCTCGGACCGTGGCGTTTTAACCCTTTGTTATCAGTCCATCCCATGAGTGATTGCTCCAATCAATCAGAGGGGGTTGCGGGATTATCCCCGTCTCACGTGTTTCCTCCCCATGTGCATACATTAGGCCAGGTTATATGGCCATCACGTGGTACTTATCCGGTTGGAAACTTTTAATACCTTTATGAATTAACTTTACACATGCTCTGTTCATGTTACTAGTAATTCATGTTCATAAGCATTACTTGAATAGGATAAGCTTTCTGTAGATACCACACATTCCATATCTCACACATTCATTCATGCCTTCATCTAGTTAAAAAGACTTTATAACTGCTGGTTACATGTTCTATGACAGATAGAGTAAACAGAGATACATATAGATATTAACATGATAATATAGATGATACGATATATATGATATGATATATATATAGATGTCAGTTTGTCCCATTGGTATACTTTAGAGCTGATTGGCAGCAGTGTCTTGCCCATGTGTCCCTTTGTTCGCGGAAAGGCCTCTCTGGAGGTCAAAGGGGGTATCAGTGAACTTAGATTAGGGAGGGTGTTTTCCCCCACTCAGAGGTGTAAAGATGTCTCCTTTGTTTACCAGATGCCCAATTTACACGGTTGGAGTTCGAGGTGTTTGGGCTTTTACAGCTTCCAGGTGTGGCAGGTACTCTTCTCCAGGGCCTGTTACGAGTCCTGCTTCCAGATAAGAGAGGAACTGTATTGTCTTAGAGGACAGATAAGCCGAGGAGCTGGAGTCATGTAGTCTACTAAAAGGGGCCCCCCTTGGGGTGCAATAGAGCGATAGCCCATTCTAGAGCCTATTCATTCCTACATTACTGTCCAACTTCTTTGTTTGGCCCATGTACCCTCCTACCTGTCTCCCTGATCACCTTAGCTGTAGTTGTACAGTCAACTGGAAGCATCTCCTGACAAGCCAGAAGGTCTCAACTCCTATTCCAATTCCTCCCTGATAACTACACAACATTCATCTTTTTTCTACTTCCAACCATCCTCTGCCCTGCCTTTGTCCTCTTCACCTTCCTCATGACCAGGGTCATTTAACACACCGACCATCATGTGTTGTATGGCTACATTGGCTACAGTGGCTACTGGCTACAAGGCCAAACCCGCCCATCACCCTCTGTTCCCTTCACCAACATGTCCATTAAAGTCTGTAAAAAATCACCACTCTATCACCTCTGGGGATGGTCTACATTATTTCATCTAACTCGTACCAGAATTTCTCCTTCTCTTCTAACTCAGATCCTACCTCTCATGCATAACCATTAACCATATTACACATCAAACCATCAAAGTCCAGCTTTAGACTCATCAACCTAGCTGATACTACTTTCATCTCCAGAACATTTCTTACAAACTTTCAGGATAACTCTTACTCCATTTATTTCCCTATCGACACAATGGTAAAACAACTTGAAGCCTGCTCCTAAACTTCTAGCCACCACCTTCCCATCAGAATGGTCCCAGGTGGCCATGTATGTAATCATTCTACTTACTGGTAGATCCAGGGCGTGGAGCACGGCTCTCTGGGATGCTGACAACCCATGCAGCGAGAATTTGAGTTCTTCTCCAAAGAGATGAAAAGAGATGAAAAGATTCCTTGTGTACCGTTGGCTCCACAACTCGCTGTCCAGGCTGAGAATGAGAGCCAGCTCCCGGTCATCATGCATAGAACTCCTCTGTTAAGACTAAGGACGTCAGGAAACCATTCTGAGGATATCTGCCTCTTCCTCATCGACAAGTCACACACTGGACACTGGTCCTTGGACTCCCTTGGCTAGTGCTTCATGGCCCCCATATCGATTTGACGTCATGACAGGTTGGAGCCCCTCATGTTCTAAAACATGCCTTCACTCAGTGCTTCCTCTACCTCCTATTCCAGCCAAGCCCGATGAAACCCTGGACATCTCCAATGTTCCCACTGAATATCACAATCTCAGGCAGGCCTTTAACAAGGCCCTCACTTAACTTCTGCTGCACCGACCATATGACTGCTCTAACTGAACAACTTTCACTATGCCATGGGCTCTCCCCAGCAGGAAGTCAGCTATTTTGTATTCTGTTCAAAACATCACTCCACTCAATGGAATTTGATACACTCCAAGAGGATTTACATGATTGCACCAAACCAGGCCAATATAATCTCAAAACATTGAGGATGAAAAAATGCGAAAGAGTTTTATATTTTTTTCCATAAATTCTATCTATGTTAATATTTATGTTAAACAATGGACATCTTGAATGTTGTTTTCATTTAAGCCAAGGACCAAAAGTTCCATGCCAAATGTTCTTTAGTTTCTACAAGTCATAAAAGTTAAGCAAAATTATATCTGTCTCCCCTTTATCCTTCTATTTTGCAAATTTGAAACATGATCCAATTTGTCACCAAAAACTGTGATACCAATTGAACCATTTTTTTTGATCCGATACACTGTAGTGTAAAAAAAAAAAAAACAGAAGTCACAGACTTCTGAAAGTCAGGGATTTCTGAGACAACTTTTAGCAGTCTTTTTTAATTTATATGGAAAGCAAGTAGCAAAACCTAAGGCCAAACATCTCGTAAAACTTCATGTTTGGGGGACCATATCCTGTCAGAGACCAGGACCAATAGCTGTTTTTGAAAGTTAGTTTTATATAATGTACAGCACATTTCTTACTTGACAAGATACAGTACCTGAATAAATTATTAACATGACTGAATTTCGACTCACAATAAATTTACAGGAATTATTGATTTGCATTATCAACAATAAAGCATAATCAAATCTGTGCTGACACCATACATTCAGTAACATTTTAAGGACTTCATCGCTTCTTCCAAGCTAAATACCTTGTGATTATTTTGTCATTTCTGTTAGCGAAATCATATGTGTTTTATAGTGTTCATAAATCATCAATAACATCCAAATAATGTATAAATCATCAATATGTTTTATAATGTTTCTCTCAATTTACGCTATGGACCCAAAACATATAGTGGTGAGATGCATCATATGAAGTGTATTGCTGAGGCGCTGATCAACTGGGTGAAAATACTAGCCGAGTATGTTATATAGTGGCACTTAGCGTTAAAGCTAGCAAATGCACAACCCTAATGCTGTCGCCGCGGGAGACATGGCTGTAAAAAATGGTTGAGTACCATCTGTACATTCGCCACAGACTCAGTGAAACTAGAGGAAAAACAAATCTTTCGCTTATCTGATAAAGCTTGATTTCTGTTGTGAAAATGTAGGTGATATGGTAAGAAATTGGCATAGTCAGCAAGAATCCCAACTTACCTTGTGTCAACAGTCCAGGCTGCTGCTGGGGATACAATAGTTTTTGGACTGTTTGCTTTAGTATGATAAATGCAACGTTCAAAATGGTTTAGAATATCAAATAAATATACAGTATATTCCATAAAGAAATTAACTTTTTGAGAGCAAATGGTATTTTATTAGGTCTTCTTAATAAAGTGGTTGGGGAATGTATATACAGAAGCAAGTCAAAGCAGGCACTCCAGGCACTTCGAGCAGTGCAAATGTTATTCAAAATTACTATAGAACCTTCTGACTACATCAGTGTGTGTGTTGTTGTTGAAACAACTCACACACTGTCAGCAGTCATTATCCATTAATATCATTTCTAAAAATAAAATGTCAGAATCACCCCTCTACCAAAAGCAAGCCTTCTACCAAAAGTCAGGGAATGGGTAACCAGGCTCATAGGGTTACTGTTGCCATTGTTGACTAGGGAGTTGTCTATGTGGTTCTCAGCACCATCTAGCATCGCGGCAACAGTTGACTCAGTTGGTTAGGATTACATTGCAAATATCATAAACTGTGTCCCAACAAATGCACCCTCCTCCAGGAGTCATTTTCAGCAGGACTTGTGGCATTCCTCATGGTGTTAATGTTATATTTAAAATCAGGCCAGATAAAGTCCCAGTTTAAAGAGATTTCTTATCTCCCGCAACACAGAACAGACAGTCAAATCTTTGACCTTTTTACACTTTGAGCTGTGCACTTGTTGTTTCACTAAATGATAATGCAGTTAATTTAAAAGACAAACAAATGCAAAAAAAGCTTGCCTCAAGTGACAGTCACAAATTGACAGCCACAAAGTTCAGAACAAAAAGCTTCCATTTAGGTTCACACTTACAGAAATTGATAACATGTATTTAAAAATATAGAATAATTATTAAAAATGTAGGCACAGATTTTATCCATAATGACAACTGATACATATAGTGCATTATACATTTTTTTCTACATAAACAAAGTGTGATTCATCACCCAGCATTCCTTCTGATTGGGGGCCAGTACCAGCAATGGTACAAAACACAGAACATTCAGAAGCTCTTTGGTAATAGCTACAGTTCATAGACCAGTTTCTGTGTCTGTTTTTTCTTTGTGGCTTATGATGTTTATTAAAGAAAGAAACTGCACTTGCATACAATATGCCTCATGACTTTTTTGACAACATATAATTAAAGGATTGTTTCAATTTATATACAGTATTACTGTGTGAAGTGTCCTAAATCCAAATACTAAATGTTTTGGCCTGCTTTAAGATTTTTTAAAAGAAAAATAGTACTTTCTATGGATTTTCCATGAGGCTACCCAAAGCTCCTTATTTGCTCATTCTAATAAATTAATCTAAGCTCATTCGTGTTGCAGTACCACAATCAGAGCTGGCAAAACTTTCCTGGAGCCCTAGGCAAAATTCTGCTTAGAGGCCCTCCTATCTGTTCCGTCAGTCATTTTGTTCTGATACACAGAAACACACCTGACACAGCACTTTTCCACTAAAATCCTGCCTCCTATTAAACAGTTTACTCCATCCATCCAGTGAATAATCAGACCAATGCAGAGGAGAATGGGATATAAATAAGCAATATTTATTGAACTAACAGTCTATAAACAAGCAATGTATCAATCAAACAACTTATTAACAATATTCATTAGCTGGTCTATGTTTTTCTTCATATAATGCATTTTGTGTTCCTTCTATAACCTGGACATTTTTTTTGGCATAAGCAGTTCTGGGTGTCTGTACACTAGAGATACCACATTTTTATAAATTTTCTACCTAAAGAAAGCTTATCATTTATGAAGCTTCCACTGCATTACATACACAATATATATTTTTTCTATATTTATTGTAAAGAGGCAATAATAGCACATAAGCTATGCAAGAAAATGGTAAGGGCTTAGTGGCAAACACATGTGGAGTCAGGAGAACCTTCTGTAGAGGCTGTGGGAGGCCTGGAGATATCCACTGTGCTCAAGAGTAAAGACTAGACAAAGATGGAGCAGATAGTAGCACATTAGAACAAACAAAGGTGTGTGCGTGTATATATATATGTATATATACAGTGGAACCTAGGATTACGGGTAACGTGGTTTGCACGTGTTCCGCAAGACGAGCAAAGATTTTTAATACATTTTTACTTAAAAACGAGCAAGTCTTGGTTTACGAGTACCAAGTATCATGTATCACGCATGCGCTTCTTGTTTTGACGCCGAGCGTCAAGTGATCACAACCGAGCATCAAGTGATCACAATATATATACACACACACAATACTGTGCAAAAGTCTTAGGTGCCATATTATCATATTATCTGTAGTACAAATTTTGTTATATAAATTTATTATGTCTGCATTATAATGTACAAGACATACAAAGTTACACTAAAATTAATGAATAAATATCATTAGAGAAGAATATTTGCATGTCTGTAAAGAAAGCGGCATGTTACATGACAGACTAGTTTTCCGATGGGGGGAAAAAAAAGTAGACTCCTGGGTTTTGCATGAAAATTTAAAGAAGTGACTGTGACGAAAGTTACCAAAAGAACTCATTCTTCATCATGCTCAACTGAACCTTTAACTAATCTTTCTGTCTAACTTTGAATATGTGAGCTGCTTTTTGCCACAGTATTTATATTTTTTGTTGTTTGTTTTTTGGCCTCACAACAAATAGTGTGAATATTAACTTAAAACTTGTTCCACAGGTAGTACTCTCTCCCACTGCTCAGGGAAGGGAGAAGGTTCTGATGGGTTTAATGGTAGTGCATTTCTCAGGGACCATGTGCAATAAAAGCTAAATTTAAGTATTTTAGATCCACCCACATAGATTTTTATTAATTGTCTTCATATGCAAATTTACTATTGCACACAGACTGTCACACATTAATCTATTCTAATCAGCCATAACTAATTTAATTGTAAAACCTTGTTTGTCAGTGCTCAAATGGCCACAAAGGAAAATTTTAAGGACAAGATTCTGAGATCATATGCACAACTTGAATATATAAATGGGACAGAGCTAAGGTCAATTAGCTGTTCCTCAGGAACCTCAAGTCTGATCAAGCTGAAATTTTGTACATACATTGCCTACCCTCAAAAATTCTTGGCAACCAACATCACAGCATTTCTTTCTGGTATTTGACTTAATGTTATTTCCATGTAACATTGGTGAGGCTAGACCTGTCTAACTGATTTAATCCCAGATCATAATACTGCCTGTCTTGTACCTTGTAACTCTTACTATGACATGGACATCACTCAGCAATCGTTAATTTTTTTCCCTTGCTTGATGCAGGCCAATAATTTTGACCTGAAACACAGTAACATTTCCATGACTATGAGATACATCTTCCAATATGCTTATTTAAGAAATTAGAAGCTACATGTTGTTTTTCAATCAAAGCTCTGAAATATTTGCTTAGTTAAATCCAATGGTAGCTTTTTTTGGCAAGGGGAAGTGGCTGTAATGGATTCATATAACAATATGGTTGCCATTGACCAATTATAAATCATTTATATCCCATTAAGCTGTTTTCATGAAACTTGAATGGTCAGTTCATAGATTGATGAACTAATATCCCTCTAATACCTGATCCAATCTCATTCAAATAATAGGATTAATTCGAATAGAAATAGGAGTATGAGTAGAAGTAAAAGCAGTAGTATTCTTCAAATTTTTCTCACCAGTATTAAGTTATAGGTTTCAGATCTGGTTCCAATGTCCAGCGAATCTGAAATATCGATGACCGATTATTGGCTGATTTTATCTATGGAGAAAAAATACTATTCTGTGTTACACAATAATTGCATCAAAGGAAATACAACAATAAGTAAAGGTCAATGAATTTAGCTACAAGGTATGTGAACCTAATAAACAGACTACCACAGACCATTTGAAGAATGTTGTTTTTCACTGGAAGGTTGCTGAGATCCTCACTGCTATTAATCTTTAATTTCAGAAAAACCAACTTAATAGCAGGCCCTACAAAAAGTTAAAAAAAATATTGATATTTAACAACTTTTGTAAAGTCTAATTTGACATTAAATATACAGGAAAACTGAATATAAATATGTAACCTTCATAAATTTGCACCTCACAAAGTGTGAGAAACTGGTAAAGATTGGGAATAATAATGTTAACATAACGACCAAACATATTGCAGGTGTAGCTTGCAGTGGCGCCAGCGGGGATGGTAGGGATGACAACACATCTGGGTTGAGAGAAGGAGAGGGAGAGAGAGAGAAAGAGAGATAACTGTGTGCAGAAAAATGTTACTGCATAAAGTGTACAAGACATTAAAACCAGAAATGCTAAACTTATATAGAGCTTTTTAAATTAATAATTGGTGTAATTGAAAACATTTTAAATATATTTTTTATATATGAATATATTAATTCAATTAAGTTTTCATGTCTTTTATAATATACTGTATCACTACAAGAAGCTTACCATTAAAGATATTTTAATTTAACCGTTGTTAAATGTTAACGTTTCAGATATTATAAAACTGCATATTCTAACATAAGTAGTTTTGCATATTTTAAAACTTTGATTAAACTAGATAATCTTTAATCGATTGGCAGCATACACACACACACACACACACACACACACACACACACACACACACACACACACACACACACACACACACACAGTACTACTCAAAAACTCAAAGGTTTAGACCCATATCTTAAAGTTTAGACACATCACCCAATTCAATTATCAATACTGAAGGCATCCAAAATATGCAATAATCTAATTTGAACAGTTGATATTGAGATGCTGGAAATTGGTGATTTTTAAGGCTGGTAACTCTAAATGAACTCCTCTGATGGTGTTCATAAGAACCAGTTTCATCATGGTGTTTGATGTTGTTTTCAAATGCACTTGACCATTCTGTTCTTGCAATAACTCTTTCAGAGCAGCTTAATTTCATGTCTTAAATATCAACTGACTGTTGTTGCTATTACTTAATTCCATATGTGTTATTCCACAGTTATTAATTCACCAGTATTATTGTAGAATGTATAAAAATATATCACTAAAAAAAACAACATGGAATTTGTCTTCAAACTTTTGACTGGTACTGATTATTTATTTATTTATTTATTTATTTATTTATTTATTTATTTATTGAGGATTTACCTGGGGTTATTGTTGCCATTGTTGACTAGGGAGTTGCCGATGTGAATCTCTGCACCATTTATCCGTGTTGAACAGCAGTCACCTCTGTTTGTGATGACTACTGTTTCAATAGGATATGCTGCCAACAAATCCACTCTCCACCATGGGCTATATTCTTGAGTTGTGTGTGCACATGAGCCAGAACTAACAGAAGATGCTGTGTTACCATCAATAGCCTTAACAGGATCATAGTTTGTTAATATAGACGATTGTGTTGCTATTCCTCCTAAGGCCAAATTAACTGGAGAAGAAAAGAGAAGAATAGAGATGTGAAGAAGTTTTTGCCCCCTTACTCATTCCCCCCCTATTAAAATATAACTTAACTCTGGTTCATCACACCCGAGTTACATTTCTCTAGCCACACCCAGGGCTATATATATATATTATAGCACCAGGTATAACCAGGTATGAAAAAATCAACCTAGAAAAAAAATCAGTTAGTTTAGATGGTTCTGCACAATTTTTAATATATGCTTACAAATGTGGAATTGAAATTTGCTTAATAAACACAGTATCACACATTCATTCCACTTCATTAAATTAACATGTAAGAATTTTAGTTAATTACAAAATTCAATAGATGATGATGTACATTTAAAAAAAGCACAAGTGCGTCTGCAATTAAATTTCAAGTGAATGAAGTCACGGGCACATCTATATATACAGTATACAGTAGATATGAGAGAAAGACATGGACTTGGATAGAAGGAAGAGAATGGAAAAAGAAACTTATGTTTTGAAATAACATGACATATTTCTACTTTAAGGTTTACAACTGACCTCAAAACATTACCCATTAAAATGATTGGTTAAAAAAATACATTAAAAGTATACCAAAAATGAAGTTTGACAGATCAACCACTGGAACAAAACCTAAGAATTGTGGAAAATGCTTGTAAACTAATTAATTACAAATTAAATTCAATCAACTTCCCGGAGCTAATTACTTTTTATATAATTCCATCTTGTCATCCCTTCACTTTATCTTATTATTCATTGGGAAATAATTGTGTTGTTTGTTCCTGAGAAAACACAAAAAATAAATATCTATATCTCCTATCTAATTACGTGGTGCGATATGGAGAGCCGCACCATGAGATGTTTTTAATGATAAGAGCCCTGACGCAGGGCTTTAGAGGGGGTCAACGAAATATCAGTTTGTAAGAGTGCTTATGATATGCACAGGAAGACCTTTCCGTTTGGAGATAGCTTGGGATTATTATTAAAGAACTTAAAAGGAAACAAATGAAAACTGAAAACACAACAATAAACGGAGCTCCGCCATCTACGCGAGAACGGACGGGGCTCTGGAAAAAAAAAAAAAAAAACCTATATCCTCTTGGGGCCTATGTTCTTACCGAGGATTTATTTAGAGGAGAGGGAGAGTCTGTGCTTTGTTCACTTTAACTTATTCTGAGCACGCACGCTGAACTGATGGGTGCCCTTTCTCTTTCTCTCTTTTCACTGGGATCTTACAGATCTGGCTATTAAGAACACACGTTTCTTCAAAAGGCATCTCGCGCGCTTTCGCGGCAGCTTGCGGGAAGCTGTGAAAATGCCATTCATTACCTGTAGGGGGCAGTCGTTTTTCAATCTGAAGTATTGTGTGTCTACTGAAGCCAATCATGCGTTCTCTCTCTAACCCTAACCTATGCGCCCATTGATAACAAGCGACAGAGCTCATAAACGTGTCGAGCTCAAACTTTAAATACTTATGTGTTTATTCTTCACTTCATTCTCAATGATGATTCTTCTTTGACTGCGTTTTCTCCATTCAGTATTATTATCATTAGTAGTAGTAGTGAAAATTACCGCTGATTAACTATCTCTGCAGTAGTTATAAGAGCGGATTAATTTCACTTGGGCTACTTCTAACAGGCAATATACTAAATAATAATAAATAGTTAAAATAACCCAGCACTTTAACATTTAACCCAGCAGTTTTWAGAGTGYAACATAAAAAATATTCCATTTGTAAAATAGCATAGGTGAAATCATAGGTTGTGTAAAAACAATACAACAAAGCTTATGGTAAATAAATTCTCAGACTACCTATTTACAGTACATGGAATTTTACGGGGTTGTCACWGAACGATTTACCCTGACAAAGAGCAATATAAGAATAGTGCCAGCTGGCACACCTTAAAAAATAATTCGGCACCTATTTAGAGTCTAAATATTTTTTCTAAACTTGTGCTACTGTTGTTTACTTACAATATTTGTTAATTCATTTTTGTATTTAAATGAGGCTTGGGCTCCGAGATGTTGAGCCTATTTTCTACTGTACGTAGAGCTCTACCGCCTGTTCGAGTGTAATTCATAAATTATGTTTATAATAATGAAATGAGATGCCCTAGATCGTGCTTTAAAATTAATCTACAATTCATTTCAAACCCGCGGCTCGCAGTTTCATTTTACAAAGGGCAGCATTTTGATCAAAAGGTGATAAATGCATGTCATTTATCGATTAAAATGCAGACATACTGCATTGATGGATGGATGTTGTTGATAAAAAATTTAAATGATAATTAAATAAATAGCTGTCCATCTTTTTTGTGTTTATCTTTTTGGTTTATTATACACTTCTGCACCACTTCATGTAATAAATAGTTTTAAATGGTAGTAAAGGTACCATTTGGTCAAACTGAAGCTCTCTGAGTAAGTAAGCATAATAATAAATAATGAATCATTACAGTATATTGTCACCCCATGGGTGAACATGACCAAATTACTGCATAAACACTAACACGAGGATTAAATAATTTAATTAAACACGAATATCCTTAATGTCTTAAAATGTTGGATTTTTATTTAAAAGCCCAATATATATTTATGTGTGTGTGTGTGTGTGTGTGCATTCGCTAGTTATCAAGTTGACATACAGGTCAATTGTGAATTACACTCAAAGTATTAACTCCAACTATGAAGTCTGATTTCTTTTGCTGGGGAAATAAAAATTTAGGCAGAGACGTCCGCATTGTCTTGTTAATTCATCTAAAACCCTCTACAGTATTTGCCAAATTCACACACATCTTGAATGAAAGATGAGAAGAGATTCAGTGGAATATTCTGAAACCGTGCTTGCTCTGAAGGACTATATTCGACAAGAATATAGAGAATAAGAATTGTATTTCCAATAAGATAATTAATTAAATAATACAATTATATCAAATAAGGTCTTTATCTAAAAGCCAGACCAAATTTCCCATTCACCGCTGAAGTAGATAAATATGCTTATACTGTAGATACGTAGGTTATATTTTAAAAGTACAATTGCAAGTAAATTACAAACTGCATCTAATGTAAAATATGAATAAAACAGTATTAGACAGACATATATGATATGGTAGTATATACAATGAAAAAGCTATGTACACATGAGTGTATGTCTAAAGTGCAAGTCCAAAGCAAATGCAATTATTAATTTATTGTGTAAATTTTACTTCATTCGGCTATTTAAGATAAATAACATGCCTACCGGCTCACTATTATTTTCTGTTCAAATTTAAAGATGCCTGCAAGTGTGTGCAAAAAGAGAAGTACAACAAAGAATACAAAAGTGTATAATAAGTTAGCCTAAAACTATGAGGCGCCGTATAGGGCTTAAATCAAACTTCACTCAGACACACACGTATGAAACACTTGCCTACATGTATATGAAACAGTCACACATCTATATATACTACTAACTGCTCAAACAACTACATATGAAATGCGCACACACACACACCTAAGAGACGCGCGCACATATATGCAAACTCTCCGCGCACACACCTATGAGATGCACGCACATACACCTATGAGATGCGCACGCGCACACACACACACACACACACACACACACACACACACACACACACACACACACACACACACACACACACACACACCTATAAGGCACACACAAACAAGGTATCCCCTCAGTCATTACAATATTTATTATAATTATTTTCGAGGACAGCACCATATAAATAGTACACAATAATTTCATTTAAATTTAATTAAGACATATTTAGTATTATATAGACTGGTAATCTGTATAAATAAATAAATAAATCTCTGTACATCTTGTAAATTAATCAAATCATTTATTCATAAGTTATAAACATTTCAAAACGTTATATATTTTGTAATAGTGTCAGTTTATTTTTTTCAATAAATATTCTATATTTAATGTCTGTAGCGTGAAATTTCCACAGCAGCAGGAACAGGTATCCAAGGTGCTTATGTTACTATGGTAACGCATGTAGGAAGTGACGTTGCAGGGTGTTCCGAATGATGGAATTTTGACATTCATCCACATGGAGTAGGGTGTAGGGTGTAGGGAGTAGGGTGTAGTAATTTCAATGTACATGGAGTTGCCGATTCATTCTCTCTGATTAGTAGTAGCATTTTTAAATAGACCGTTACTGGACAGTTTAGAAGACAGCGAKTGGTTTATTTATTATCACCACAAAAGTGTGTGGTATGGAGGGTCGGTACAATGTTTGAATTTCCGATTCTGTATTTGGATTTGATCAAGTGGAGGGAGTCATGTGGGATTCCGATGAGATAGTTATTGTTTTTAATAGCAGGAAAGATGAGGAAAGCACATTTCACAAAAAAACAGTAATTGCCACTGCAATATTCAGAAATTATGTGGACAGTTCTGAATATGCCTTGTGATTGAGCAGTGATGGTCATTATACTGTCCTACTCCATCTTCTAAACTGTCCAACAGCAGGCTGTTTACAGACCGCTACTACTGTACCAATCATGGAGTCTGAAGCGAAAAGTCCGTCACTGAAATGCCTTCCGTCTACACTGAAATGCCTTCCGGTTACACTGAGAATCTCATAGATGTATGTGCGCGCATTTCATAGGTGTGTGTGCGCACAGAGAGTTTGTGTGTATGTGCGCATCTCATATGTAATTGTTTGAGCAGTTAGTAGTATATATGTATGTGTCTGTTTCATATACTTTATGTGTATGCAAGTGTTTCATGTGTGTGTGCATGAGTGAAGTTTGATTTAAGCCCTATATGGCGCCTCATATAAAATAATATTGTTTCCAATGCTGAAGCAAACATGAATTTTATTTTGTTTTACAATATATCTTTCATGATGAATGTGTGTGTATGTACAGTCAACACTGAGTTTTGCAAAGTAAAAGTGAGTGCCTTTGATCAAAAGACTGATAAACGTGTGCAGATATGAGCAGATTTATCAATAAAACTGCAGACATACTCCCCCAGAAATGCAACAAACAAATATATAGTCTACTCGCTAATACAATGCGACAGTGCACAGTGTAATCCCTTTTCTCACCTTTCATTCACGATAGGTGTGAATTTTTAAAATAGATAAACTGCTGGCAAATTTGGGGTTTTAAAATGAATTAACAGGACAAGAGTAGTTAGCGAGTAGAAGTGTCTCTGCATTATTTCATTATGTTTCAAGACATGCTTAATTTACCTTAGTTAAATTTACACCTTACAGCGTGGACACATTGAAATAGCTAAAAACTACAGTCTAATGCCAAAAAATAATAAATCGTATGATCAAACAAGTAAAAGCTTTGAAATGACTATATTATTGGATTTTGGTGTTCATTGGATTGAACTAAAACATTATGTATGTTATATATATTTTATTTACATTACAACAGTATTTTTATTTCTAATATATAGTACATGGTATCGACATAATAATGTTACAATTGTGGTCATTAAGGAGTTTTGTTTCTCCATTCAAGCTATTTATTTATTTATTTATTTATGTACATAAAGTAAAGTATTTAAAAATGACCAAGTTCAGTTAGATTTTTTTTTTTTAAATTAAGGGGGCAGTGAAGTGGCCAGGGAATGTACTGTATGTGCATTCACTAGCATTCACTAGCATTCACTAGCAACATCAGGTTCACTGGTGCACCAATAGTTAGCTCTCAACACTGATAACATTAGGACAAAAGGAGGTTTGCTTACCACTCGAGGTACCAGTTTACTTGTTGAAGGAAAGTAAAAACAACCACTACAATCAGCAGTATAGAGGATTTTTTTATGATTAAATGTGGTTTTGAAGTCATATTTGCAACAAAGAGTTAGTCGTTCAAAATAATCTAGTCAACATAGGTCCAACATGATTTCATCAGTAACTGTAAAGCAAATTTCACGTTCAAAAACTATCTAAAACTAACTGTGTACTACCATCTGTAATTTTGGCGAGCTAATATTGCCACAATGTTTCGATAACCAAAAGTACCTTTTTTAATACTTTAAAATCTTTGAAATAATTGTATAAATTCATACCTTTCTGATGGGTCAGTATCCACTGTGATGAAAAAAGGCATATCCCTGCACCAAAATATGCATTAGGTTATTGCTTGCTTATGGAGAGATCTATAGTAATAGGAAGAAACTGTAATATTTTTTTGTTAATCTATACAAAAATATGTTCATTAAAAAAAATTACAATTTGCAAGATTCTGAAAATCAGACTTTACCTAAAAAATGAAACATGAGCCTCTGAGAATTCTTCATTTTCTTTTCAAATAAAATAAACAACTTTAGATAATTTACAACACTCAAAAAAAAAGACAGAAATATAGACAAATGAGGAAGCACTATAGCATTTAATACTCAGACTTTTACTGTGCACATCAAATTATATGAAGTACCTCATACCAAAACCACTGTATTATGGCACAGTAGAAAGAGATTTATTACGTACCTTGCTTGACATAAAGCAAAAAGTTAACTCTCAAACCGCTTTAAACTATAAACTGTCCAATTGGTGTTTTGTGCTAAATGATTATATAGGTTATTTAAAAGGCAAATGCACTTTGCGTTTACAAATGCAGGGGTACAGTATTTGCTTCTGATGACCATTTCGAGTAAAAAACATAAAACAAGAAGCTTCAGTTTAGCTTTAATCTATTTTATACTTTTAAAATGTATCCAGCATGACAACAGATTCATAATTCACTCAATGTCTAAATGAAGAAAACTGTGTGTGTGTTGCACACAAGGCGAATCACCAGTGTGAGGCGAATCACACTTATTTTCGTCACACTTATTTTGGTCAACAGTATACAGGGTCAGTAATGGGATAACAGTATTTTAAGAGAAATTGGTTCTTATACTTACTAGTAGAAAGGACAACAGTCATTTATAATAGGATGATGTTCACAATATCCATTGGCAAAAGGATATGTGATAGTTGTGTTTTTTTGTTTTTTAAAGAAATGTGAATAATTGTTAAATGTTCTTAGGTATACATTGCAATTTCAACGAAACATGTGCAGTAGTATACTAGTAGTAGAAGTAGTAGTAATAAAAAAAATACTATTAAAGCATATATAATTTAATGGTTGTTTCAGTGGTTATAACATTGTGAAACATGCCTTAAATCCAAGGTTTTATCCTTCATCAACACTTTACATGTGTTTTGCATTTAGGCTACTCAAAGGTCCTAGAGTCTTATTTGCTTTTGCAGGATGCATCAGTAAAAACAACTAAGCTCAGTCATGTGCCAACAGCACAATGTATAGAATTATCAACACACAAATACTGTAAGTTAGTGTTCACATCAAACATGGTAAAAAAATGTAACCTCTGTGATGATAGGGTTGTTTACACAAAAAAATAGAGAAAAACAAAACCTAATGTGTCAAACCAAAGAAGGCAGTTAATCTACAAATTAGGGATTACTCCTGTCAGGGATTACTTCTGTCAGCTAAGAACAGGTCGCAGCACCCACAACAAGAATCGTTGTATCTGGACCTCTTCCCACATTTCAGCGAGGAATCGAGAGGTTCAGTAGACTGTTTGCTTTTAATGAATGGTTACAATCTTGGTGTCAACAACAGAGATTACCCTTTGTTGATAACTGGAATGTTTTCTGGGCGTGTCCTTGGCTCTACCACAACGATGGCCTGCAGCCTAGCAGAGCTGGAGCAGCATCCTCTCAGACAACATCTCCAGGACACTACGAACCATGTGACTGGCGGTAAGTCATGGGTTAGATTCCAAACATAATAGCCACATTACAACTTACCATACTGATAGACGTACACACACAGCTTGACCTATAGAAACTGTGTCTGTTCCCCGAATAGTGAGAAAAAAGAATAAACTCTTTAAATTCGCCCAAAACAATTTGATTCCCAGAAAACCAGAAAAAGGCCAAATAAGTATTCAAAATCTACCTCTAAAGTTCGGACTTCTTAACATTAGATCCCTTGCGCCTAAAGCACTTATTGTTAATGAAATGATCTCAGATTACAGTCTCCACACACTCTGCCTCACCGAAACCTGGCTTAAACAAAATGAATATATTAGTCTGAATGAATCTACTCCATCAGGATATTTGTGTAGCAACTATCTACAATCATTTACTCACTGTTACTCAGAAAACAAGGCCCAGGTTTAACTCATTTGAAGTGCTTATCATTAATATTGCACTCCACCATGGACCATGTACAGACCCCCGGGGCCATATGCCAAGTTTCTTAAAGAGTTTGGACATCTGCTATGAGACCTATTGGTTAACTTTGACAAAGTGCTGATAGTAGGAGAATAACATTCATGATGCTAAAGATGATGCTACCGACACTTTAGCACTTGCTTTTATGGACTTACTAAATTCCTTTTGGGTTAAACAAAATATAAATGGAGCAACTCACTGCTTTGATCATACACTAGATTTAATTATATCCCATGGTATAGATGTCTCTAATATAGAGATCTTACCTCAAAGTTATGATATCACAGATCATCACCTCCTGATATATACTCTACTTATAGAACAGATTAGCTGTGTCTCCCCACATCATCGACTTGTCAGAAATATGAATCCAACTACTAAAGATAGATTCACAAGTAATCTGCCGGATCTGTCCCAATTTCTTATTAGACCCCAAAATGCAGACGTTCTAGAAGTGACTAGCAGCATGGGCACTATTTTTACCCGGACATTAGTACTTGCACCCTGGTACAACAGTCATACTCACACCCTAAAGAGAGCAACCCATAACCAGGAGCGAAAATGGAGAAAAACCAAATTAGAAGTTTTTCGAATTGCTGCTAGAGCAGGGGTAGCTCAGTGGTTAAGGCATTAGACTATGGTTCAGAAGATCCCAGGTTCAACCCTCACAACCACCAAGTTGCCACTGTTGGGCTAGACTAACAAAACCTAAAATGCCTGCAGAGAGTATCCCATCACAGTTTAAAAATGAAGACTTTATGGACTTCTTCAATGAAAAAATCGATAGTATCAGGAAGAAAATAACAGAAGATCAACCTCTAATAGCATCTCATAATCCAGTTCAGTCTAAAGCCTCACATTTAGATTTTCATTGCTTTACAGTATAGGACAGGAAGAGCTGTATAAACTCATCACTTCGGCTAAATCAACAACGTGCTCATTAGATCCAGTCCCAAACAGATTATTAAAAGAAGTGACAAATATAGCTGGAGCGGCCCTTCTAAACGTTATCAACTCTTCACTATGTCTAGGTCACGTCCCTAAACCTTTCAAGTTGGCAGTTATTAAGCCTCTTCTTAAAAAATCTAATTTAGACCCGAATGAAATAACAAATTACAGACCGATTTCAAACCTTCCGTTTATATAAAAAATAGGAGAAAAGGTAGTATCAGCTCAAATATGCACATTCTTGCAGGAAAGCATCATCCTCAAAGAATTTCAGTCAGGTTTCATGCCCCATCATGGTATAGAAACTGCACTAGTTAAAATTGCAAATGACTTGTTTTTAGCTTCGGACCAAGGCTGCATTTCAATACTAGTCTTACTCGATCTTAGTGCTGCATTCGACACTATAGATCGTAACATTCTCACAGATCGCTTACAAAATCACATAGGTACTCTTGGACAGGCATTAAAATGGTTTAGATCATACCTGTCTGATCAAACCATTATGTAGATCTAAAAGGTGGTGTAATGACAGTGAAATATGGGGTCCCAGAAGGGTTAGTTTTAGAAGCTCTGCTGTTCTCAATATACATGCTTCACTTGGGCAACATCATTAGAAGACATGGGATTAGTTCCCATTGTTATGCTGATGATACTCAATTATATATCTCAACTAAACCAGACAAAATACCCAAGTTGTCTAGACTAACTGAGTGTGTCCAGGACATACAATATTGGATGTCCAATAACGTTCTTTTACTAAATTCAGATAATACAGAGATATTACTTATTGGCCTCCAAATCCAGTACACAACAGCTTTCACAATTTAGCCTGCGTTTAGAAGGATGTACTGTTACTACCAGCTTGACAGTGAAAGACCTGGGCATAATATTGGACAGTAAATTGTCCTTTGAAAATCATATTTCCAATATCACCAAAACAGCCTTTTTCCACTTTAGAAATATTTCCAAGCTTAGAAACATTTTATCCGTATCTGATGCAGAAAAGCTGGTTAATGCATTAATGACCTCCAGACTGGATTACTGTAATGCATTACTAGGTGTTTGTCCTGCATCCGCAATAAACAAGCTTCAGTTAGTCCAAAATACAGCTGCCAGGGTTTTCACTAGATCCAGAAAATATGATTATATAACCCCATTCTCGTCATCCCTGCACTGGCTACCTGTTCAGTTTAGAATTAATTACAAAATACTATTACTTACATACAAGGCTTTAAATGGTTTAGCTCCCACATACCTAACCAGTCTTCTGATATGCTACAATCCACAACGTTCCTTAAGATCACTGTAGTGTTTTTAATGATAGCGAAACACCAAGCTAAACCATCAATGAAGAGCCTGGAGTAGTTCCCTTTCAAAAGCTACACTCGATGCTGCGTTTGAAAGCGCTATGGGAAGAGGTCTCCACTGACCGGTTGTTGAAGCATGTGTGTCAAACACGCMAAAAACTTKGYCCGTACAACCTCAGTCAGGTGACATCATCTGACCAGGTACACCTGGAGGTTATAAATAGGTCTGAACCAGAAACATCCTCAGGTATTTTGTCTTCAAGGCTGTATTGTGTGTCTCTAACGTTACTGTGTGGCAGTTTAAAGAAAGAAAAAATATAAAGAAAAGAAAGCGAAACTAATGGCCTAGTTTAGGAAGAGATGCTTACCTCCGTCCGGGAGGCTTCTCTCCGATGACTATTGTCATGCTCTTTGTTTTGAGTGTTTGGGTGAAGATCATGCTTTCGGCGGACTCGAGGGACAATGCGAGCACTGTGATCTGCTTCCGATCAAAGCGCTTCGCGTCCGGCTTGCATTCTTTAAAGAGAAATCACGAGCTGCGCTTCACTCTTGGAGTTCGCGGGTTTATGTGGCAGAAGCACGTGAGACGGATTTGCCCTTTTCTCTCGTGCTCTCGCTGGATCAGGAAAATCCCGCGTCCACTTTTGAAGCGCATCTCGATGCCTCTCTTGATTGGGCGCTGGAGACCTCCGCTCTTCTCTCCAGTGAGTTTACCACCCCGGGACGCTTTTCTCGTGGCGAGCGAGAGTATGAGGAATTACTGGAGGTGGTAACCAGGGCAGTTGAATGCCTACATCTCGACTGGCCTAAGGAACAGGTGAGTCCCAAACACTCAAAATTAGACGACAGGTTTCTCTCGGGTGGCCGAGGTGAGGGACCTCAACGAAGGTCCCTCCTCTTTTTTGGTGATCTCCATGATGAGGTAACTCGTTCATGGAGCAAACCTTATTCGTCCCGCCAATGACGTTGATTAATTCGATGATCGTTGATGCAAGCACGCGGGGCTACATGATGATGCCCCTGGTTGAGGAGACACTTGTGAGCTATCTCTCTCCTGGTTGCTCCACTTCACTGAAGAAGCCTAAACTCCCCACTAAGCCGTGTAGAATAACATCTTCACTAGTGGGGAAGGCTTTCCAGGCAGCGGGTCAGGCCGGTGCAGCGCTGCATACCATGGCAGTGTTGCAGGCATACGAGGTTGATCTACTGAAGGACCTGAGCATTGGCGGGTCCATCAACCAGCAAGCTTTTTCAGGGCTTTGCTGAGCCACGGATTTGTCTTGGTTGCCATGGAGAGACATCTGTGGCTGAACCTCTCTGGCATCAAGGACAAGGATTGTTTGTTTCTCCTTGATGCCCCTATCTCACCTTCCGGCCTATTTGGTGATGCTGTGAATATCGTCACCAATAGGTTTAGGGAGGCGAAGCGCTACGAGGAGGCGTTTCTGAGGTTTCTTCCCTGCCGTGCTCAGGAGTTGGGACCGTCGGCCACCCAGTCCCCACTAGGTCCAGTTCTAGTGAGGCGTGAAGCGCAGAAAGAGAGTGTTTTAAAAGACCGGACCTGAGGAGCATGATCTCCTCAAAGAAGAGGTCCTGAGGCTGGTGAAATGCCAGGACCATGAGGGTGTCTCAGAAGGCCACCCAAATCTCTGCCACCATTGGTCCTTGGAAGAGTGGTCACCAACAAAGTGTTAGATGTTTGGTTTGGCTCCTGCCATGTTTTCAGGACACCGAACGCCCCCCCCCCCCTCAACCTAGCGTTGTGCCCCTTTCAGAGAAATTGGCAGCGTGGAAGCTACTGCCAAGTGTATCCCCTTGGGCTCAGAGGATCCAACCTGCGCATCGCCCTCCGTGTTTCAACAGCATGGTCTTCACTTCCGTGAAACCGGAACGAGCGCATTTTGCTAATTATAGACTTTGCTGGGTATAGGGGCCATAGAACATGTCCCCCTCCCAGACAAACAGTCAGGCTGCTACTGCTGGTTTTTCTTGGTCCAAAAAACAACATCAACAACATCAACAAAAATACGGTGGGTGCATCCAATCCTAGATCCTTGCGGGTGGTACCGCTATCGCAGAATATTAAAATTCAAAATTTTCACAGTCAAGATGATAGTTTCTCAAGTCCAATCACAAGATTGGTTTGTGACATTCGACCTGAAGGACGCACATTTTATATAGAAAAATTGCACCTGCACATATATAAGTCAAGTCGAGTCAATTTTATTTATATAGCAATTGATATTTATAAATTTATATTTATTTATTTAACAATTGACATTGTWGCAAAGCAGCTTTACACAATAAAAAGAAGTAAGTTTTTATGCAATGTGTGTGAATCAAAATGATAAGATTTTGATATAAGAAGCTGGATGCAGCACTGTTTCCTATGTGGTTCCAGGGCATCCGTAATTCGAATTTTATTCACAACTTGCTAGCTAGCGCTTCGACATTGACATGTTGTCCTAGTTCATCTTGAATTTTTAGAGCTGAGACTTAACGCCAAAAAAAGCGTGGTCTCTCCTGCTCACAGGACAAGGTATTTGGGGGGGCCGTAAGAAGTTTCAGTCTGAATATAGGCACATTGTCTCCTGTAAGTACTGAATCTATCTTTAGCATCCTAAGGAGCATCTAACGACAGACATTTTCCTTTGGGTTGGGGTATGGTCTTGGATGGCCCTCCAGCTGAAAGGATCTGGAGAGGTCATCTTCTCGCATGGCACACCAGTTGCCTCGAAACGATGGCTTATTTCTGGCCCTGAAATAACTTCCTCCAGCTAAGAGGCTACCATGTCCTAGAGTGGGCAGCACAATGGAAGTCTCCTATATAAATTGCGCCCACGCCGCTTGAACGAGTTAGCGCAGCAGATTTTGCTTCAGGCTTAGGACAAGATCTTGTCCCTCAAGGCGATTCACATTCCTAAGAGATCCTGGTAAGCTAATATAAACTATTCCAAGTGCTAGAGCTCTCTCGAACAGAAGTAGTTATGCCATCAGACAGGATGATTTTGGACGTATGGCAAACCATATAGACCCAGTCCACTGCAAGACTGGCTCAGTGCTAGAGTTCCTGCATGAGAAACTGTCCTCAGGCCTAGGACAACAGTCCCTTTAAGGGACAACGCTATTGTGTTCAAAGCTTGGCTGAGGCCCTTTTCGAACCTTTAGAACTTGTGCCTATTATGCATCCTCACCCGAATTATCTACCGAAAGTTCCATTTTTGATTACGAAACCAGTTGTTCTTGAAACCTTCTGTCCTCCGCTTAGGGAACACCTTGCAAACCCCTTAGTTGAATGGACCCTAACTGATAGCATTTGTTGGGCAGGACCCCTTAAAGCAAAGAAGCGATGGAGGGCGTTTATGCAGCTAGATGTGTCTAAAGATTCAATTAACTCAATATGTGCAGCTCTTGAGCTCATGCAACTGAACATAATGGCCCACCACTTGCAGTTTGCTTGCACTGGTGCGCCTGGTAGTTACCGTCCATGGCCCAAAATCATCAAGGCCGACGTAAGTGAAGGGTGGACAGGCCTTAAGGCGTTCAGGTGGAAGGTCCGCCATACGTTGCTCTGCTAGCTTCCCGTGAAGTTTGCAGGAGATTACGCATTTGTGGATTACAGAGTTGACTAGTCCTTTGCCGCCTAAAAGCCATAACCCTGCAGCTCTAATTACGCCTTCCGTCAAGTGACGGCCATGGTGGTTCACCTGCTCGTAGTGGTAACGGGTGAGCAGGAGGGAAATGTGACTGTCCTTGGGTAGGATTATTGGGTACTTTTCAACATTCTCAAATTCAGTGTTCGAGTCTACCTCCAACATATACGAGTTTGTTTTTCAGGACTGGGCTGAGCTTTTGTAAGAGGCTCTGTCTTGGGATTGGCCTTCCAGCTTTCAGGGCAGGTAGTTCTTTTTCAAAATTGGCCTGTTGTGTGTCTTTGAGGATGGCATTTTTTGCCTGAGCCATCTCAGCTTGTGTATGAGGTGTGACATTTGTGCCAGGCTCTACATGCTTTGTTTGGATTTGTGCCATTGAAAGATTTTGCAATATGAATAAGGGCCGCTATCGCTCTGACTAAAGATTTGAAAGTAGAAAAGCGCTCAAAGCGTTTAGTGGTAAGCATTTGGAGGTTGGTGGTGTAAGTTTGAACTTGTGGCCTAATTTCTCTGGCGCGATTAACTCGAACTTTTCAATTACTGCAAGGGAATGATAGATGAAGAGTGGTCCGGTGAACCATGTAGACTTTACTAGTTGTTATGCTAACAACGACCTTGATGCATGGTCTGCTGGGTTTTCCTCTGTCCGAACATAGTACCACTGTCCTGGCTTAGAGGACTGGCGAATATGCTGTACTCTTTTGTGGACATATGTGTAAAACCTTTTTGACTCATAATAGATGTAGCCAAGTACTACTTTGCTGTCTGTATGAAAATGCACTGCATCAAAACATAGGTCCAATTCATCCTAAATAAGATCAGCCATTTCCACTGCCAAGACAGCTGCACACAGTTCTAGCCTTGGTATAGTAGGTAATGACTGGGGGGCTAGCTTTGCCTTGCCCATTATGAATCCAACCTCAACCTTTACATCTGTTTGAACTGTTTTCATGTAGGCTACATCTCATACCGCCTTAGTTGATGCATATGAGAATAGACATAGTTCTTTGTGCGCTGCTTGACTAGGTTAAGTTAATGTATAAGTTCTTGGAATATGTAGATTTCTTAAGTCCTGAAGATAATTTCTCCAGTTCTCCCATTTGCCTTGTTTATCGTCTGGAAGAGGTGTGTCCCATTCTGAAGATTCTGAGGTAAGATCTCTTAACAAAGCTCTTCTTTGGATTGTGACTAATAGTCCTAAGGGATCAAAAATACTATTGACAGAGGAAAGGCCACCACGCCTTGTGAATGGTTTGTTTGTGGTAGCTATGGAGTAGGTGAATGTATCTGACTTGATCTCCCAAATGAGATCTAATTCTCTGTAACGGTGCTTGTTCAGTGGTGCTTCATCACCACTCTGCAACCATATCCACCGAAATATCCTTCCTCAATGAGCTAAATAACTTTTATGCTCGCTTTGATCAGAGTCTTCAGGAGACAATCACTACATTGATACCACCTGTGAACTTTCAGCCTCTCTCTCTTTCCACCGCAGAAGTCTCTGCTGCCTTCAGCAAGATAAACAATCGGAAAGCAGCTGGCCCTGATGGAATACCTGGACGTGTGCTCAGAACCTGTACTGAACAGCTGACTGAAGTCATGACAGACATCTTTAACCTGTCCCTACGTCAATCAACAGTGCCTACTTGCTTTAAATCCACCTCCATTGTGCCTGTGCCTAAACACTCCAAACCTAAGTACCTTAATGATTACCGCCCAGTAGCACTGACACTAATACTCATGAAGTGTTTTGAGGGTCTAGTCCTAGCACATCTTAAGAGAAGCCTTCCACCCACATTGGACCCTCATCAGTTCGCCTACCGGGAGAATAGGAGCATTGAAGATGCTGTCTCACTAACACTGCACACGGTACTTTCTCACCTGGATAATAAGAACACTTACACAAGAATGTTGTTCATGGATTTCAGCTCAGCGTTCAACACAGTCATCCCCTCCAGGCTGATCAGTAAGCTTATTGATCTCAGAATCAACACCTCTCTATGCAGCTGGATACTGGATTTTCTGACCAACAAACCACAGAATATTAAAGCTAATAACCTTCTCTCCTCAACCATAATCCTGAACACTGGTGTGCCACAAGGCTGTGTACTGAGCCCCTTCCTGTTTTCACTGTACACACATAACTGCAGCCCTATGCATCGTTCTAATACCATAATTAATTTTGCAGATGACACGACAGTGATTGGCCTCATCAATGACAATGATGAGACTAACTACAGGGCAGAGGTAAAGCACTTGGCCAAGTGGTGTGCTGACAACCACTTGCTCCTGAACACCAGTAAGACCAAGGAACTCATTGTGGACTTTAGAAGGAGAAGAGGTAACACACACTCCCCTGTCTACATCAACGGGACAATGGTCGACTGTGTTACAAACTTCAAGTTCCTGGGGATACACATTTCTGAGGATTTGACTTGGTCCACTAACACCACCAGTCTCCTCAAGAAAGCTTCCCAGCACCTCTTCTTTCTGAGACTATTAAGGAAGAATCACCTTTCTAAAGACATAATGAACAATTTCTACCGTTGTGCAATAGAGAGCATACTAACCTGTATTACAGTCTGGTATGGTAACTGCTCTGTCTCGGACCGTAAATCCATCCAAAGGGTGGTAAAAACTGCTCAGCGTATCACTGGTACCCCACTTCCTGTCATTGAGGAAGTCTACAAGAGGAGGTGTCTGCGTAGAGCACGAAGCATCGTGAAGGACACCTCTCACCCTGCACATGAACTGTTTTCTCTCCTTCCTTCTGGAAAAAGGTTCAGATGCCTAAAAACCAAGAGCAGCAGGCTGAGAAACAGTTTTTACCCCACAGGGGTTACCTTACTGGACACAAATTCACTGTCCCCCTTACATACCACCAACATTCCTGTTTAATACCTTTGTAAATACTTCCTGTTCATTCATTTGTACAGTCTGCACATGGACTGTATACTAATATGTGTATATTCATATRTGTAGATGTRTRTATAGGTRTRCTCTGCATTCCCATCCAGCGGCTAAATTACTCATATTTATTCATATGTATATTCATACTATTGCACATAATGTAAATTCACCTATATATAGTTTCTGTATATCTTTATTCCACATATTTATAATCAGAAATATCTATAGATTTACAACTATTCTGTACATTAATTTATCCATCTATGCTCACTTTACACTGTATATTCATGTACATATATACTGTATATATTTTTTTCTTTCTGTAATACTATTTATACATAGACCTTACTTCTATCATACAAGGTTTTATAGATCTGTATATATGTTTATATTAAACTGCTAACTTGCACTTCTGGTTAGATGCTAACTGCATTACGTTGCCTTGTGACTATGTGCAATGACAAAGTTGAGTCTAATCTAATCTAATCTAAATGCTCTCACCTTAGCAACTTCCGCTTTAGCACGAGCGGCGCTAACGGCGGATGCAGACGTGTTGCTGTTCCTAGTGCTGGCCACAGACCTGTTACTGGATGCCATCTTGGGCACGATGAAACATCGGATGGTGCCTTTTCACTCTAGTGTTTTTAATGATGGCGAAACACCAAGCTAAACCATCAATGAAGAGCCTGGAGTAGTTTGCAAAATGGTGAAAATTGTAACATAAATATGCACTCTAAGTACATAATACAAATGCACATACAAATATAAAGTGCAACAAATTTACAAACATTGTGCTTTTGTATAACAAAATAATATAAACATCTTAACTTAGGCACATAAAATAATGCAAAAAAATACTCACGGCATTCCTTGCCTAATGCCTCATCATGGATGGCAACCGATTTAAGTGCATGCCAACGTACTGCACATGGACCTCTGTTAACGATATACACATGTGGACAAAATTGTTCGGTCAATGAAAGAAAAACTCACAATGGTCACATAAATAACTTTAATCTGACAAAAGTAGTAATAAAAAAAATTCTATGAATGTTAACCAATGAAAGTCAGACATTGCTTTTCAACCATACTTCAACAGAATTATATAAAAAAATAAACTCATGGAACAGGCCTGGACAAATCAAAGAGACGGATAATCCGAATGGTAACAAAAGAGCCCAGAAAGACTTCTAAAGAGATCCAAGGTGAACTTCATGCTCAAGGAACATTGTCAGATCGCACCATCCGTCGTTGTTTGAGCCAAAGTGGACTACATGGGAGACGACCAAGGAGGACACCATTGTTGAAAACAAATCATAAAAAAGCCAAACTGGAGTATGCTAAACTACATGTTGACAAGCCACAAAGCTTCTGGGAGAATGTCCTATGGACAGATGAGACAAAAATGGAACTTTTTGCCAAGGCACTTCAGCTCTATGTTCACAGACGGAAAAATGAAGGATATCAAGAAAAGAACACTGTCCCTACTGTGAAACATGGAGGAGGCTCTGTTATGTTCTGGGGCTGCTTTGCTGCATCTGGCACAGGGTGTCTTGAATCTGTGCAGGGTACAATGAAATCTCAAGAATATCAAGGGATTCTAGAGAGAAATGTGCTGGCCAGTGTCAGAAAGCTGGGTCTCAGTCGCAGGTCATGGGTCTTGCAACAGGACAATGACCCAAAACACACAGCTAAAAACACCCAAGAATGGCTAAGAGGAAAACATTGGACTATTCTAAAGTGGCCTTCTATGAGCCCTGACCTCAATC
>QMIH01001529.1:0-93447 GCA_003987875.1 Clarias batrachus | reverse complement strand
CCTTGCAATTATAAGGTTATATCTGGCTGATTTGCCAAAAATTATAGACAATTTCCTATAGATCAGCTTTTAAGAAAACTACAATTATGTTAATACATTGTCACAATTTTTTAAAATTAATTTTAATAAATAAAACAAAATATCATTCAAAGGGGATAAAGTGCTGTCAACTATGTATTCTGCAAACTTAACATGAAGAAAATGACTACCATTCACCAGTTTCTATTTTAAACAAAATTGTCTTTGACTGGTACACACTGTGGCTTGCAGTCTCTAATATGGATATAAAATATTCAATAAGGACTCTCCTGACCCCCTTTCCTTCTGCTGTGATGCAGTCAGGGTGGCTAGTTGGTTGTCCTTATCATACTGAACTGCTTCAGTGACACTGTTCTCTTCCATTGTTTCTTTGGTGGCCTCACAGTAGTTGTGAGGCACAAAACAAGCATATTTAACAAGGGGAAGGTCATTTAAATTAATTTCCATCTGCCTCTTTAATGCTCCAAAACATGATTTTAATCTGCCAAAAGCACATTCAATTACCATTCGTGCTTACACAAGGACAGTCCAAAATACTGTTCCTGATGTGTACATTCTCCATTTGTATACTCCTTTATAAAGTAGGGAAGTAAAGGGTATGCCGGATCGCGAATAAGAAAAATTGGGATGGCCTCCTCATGTTTTATAATTTGTTTTCCATGGCATTTTCCATTTTTTAAATAAGCGTTCAGCATAGCATTTGCAAAAATGCAAGCATCATGAACACTACCTGACCAATTAATTACATCATCAATAAATTAATACTTGTAGTCACAGGTGGCTTGTATGTCAAAAGAAAACCTGTCAACGGCATTGTGTGTGTAGCAGCAATGAGCTTTGTAGTACATTCCGGCACCTCTGTTCGTTAATTTAATGTGCGAGTAACTGCGTGGGTACAAGTCAAACAGCCACCTCGACCAATCGACTATCGACAATCCGTGCACGGAATGTGATCCCCCGCAATGACTCTGTTAATGATGCCCCACCCCATAAACGCCCCCATACGCTTTCCAATAAGATTGTTGCAATGCAGTATAATCCCATCAGGTGGAGCATTGACTGCTTCAGTTAACTGCAGTGTCCAGGCAGCCATATACAGTATATCCATATACAGGCATTGTCAACATAGTTTCATAAATAGATTATATGGTAAAAAAAAAATAAAGTAGAAAATAGATTTTTTAAATAACTCAATACACAACCCATGATGCTTATACTATTTAAAATAAAATAATTAATTAATAAAACTACTTATTGCAATAGACATCCTTAGTAATCCGTAAAGACATAGTAACATCTGTAATTTATGTATACCGATAGCTAGGTACGGAATACAAATGCAGGCTATGTATTTTATCTAGTTCTGTTTAATACACTGATAGATAATATTTTGCTGCAAAGTAAAGCTCAAAGTGTAACTTCTGCTTGGGTTTGTTTTCGTTATAATTTTCACCAATTCTTTTTTTTTTTCACTGATAAAATTGGCATAACAAATTGATTAATAGGGCATAATAACTGGAACAAATATCTGCCCATACGGATCAGTATTTCTTTAGTCATTTAACCATGGATAATGTTTCCCCATAAAAGATCTAATGGGGCATTAACCACTTATCACAACTATGAATAGATGCGGCATGCAGAGACAGATTAAATCCAGATAAACATTCACACTTGAAAACAATACTAAAACAACTAAAAAGTTCCATAAGTTTAGCGCCTGATATCGAAGGACAGGTATCACTTACAGTATACTACTGTGTTTTCACTGCTTATATTTTTGACTTAGTTTCATTTGGTTTTATGCGATTTCATGTGCTACTTGTGTGTGTGTGAGAGAGAGAGAGAGAGAGAGAGAGAGAGAGAGCTTATATCATGATTTATCCAAAGTTACTAAAGCCTGGCTTACTACTACTAATAATAAATATTTCAATGTAACCCATTGGTCTCAATCACAAAATCATTGAGATGATACAACAAATGATGTACTCTGAAAATCACGTTTTATTTGAACATTTAAAAATGTATACAAAAAACGTGAATATGAAAACAAGTATTATTAAAGCCAGTCCGTGGCTGTACAGGATCAAGTTTACGGGGGCTTCTCAGTCTTGCATTAATTTTACTTTGGACTCGAAACCAATATGGCTTATTAAAGATGCACTGTTTTATTGGACATGGATGTTTTGTAATGTTCAGCAAAATAAACACTGTCTATGGCAAATTTACTGTGAACGTCTTAAAGTTATGATGTAATAGAGACAAGTCACTTTGGATCCTTCTCCACTAATGTTATCATGGTGTAAATTATTAACAAATTGATGTATTTCACTTGAGGACAAAATAGATCATGCGTTTGTTTAGTTTTTTTTTTTAACAGTTGTGTTCATAGGTTTAATCAGCTATTTACAAGACAACATTGATGCACTAACGGCTAAAGTGCCACAGGTGTGTACTCCTGCATTTGTCAGGTTTACCGGAGCTGGCTTTAACACAAACAAATTTGCACGTTCGCAGGCTGAACGAACCCAACTTAGCACCATCTAACAGTTAGTAGTGTGGGGAATCAGTACATTTTCCAGTGAGATTTCTCACCTTACCTTTCTCACATTCCACTCCTCCTAAGTTTGTCTTTGTTCTTTTAATGAAGTTTTTAAAACCCAAAGCATTTTTTAAACTGAGTAAAAAATAAATATGGGTCACTTAAGCACAAACAGCAAAGAAGCAAAACGTTCAAGTGTTTAATTGTTGTTGTCGTTTTCTCAAACATGATTTCCGCAACTTGCCATTTATAAAGATTCAGACAGATTGAATTTAAGAATGCACCCCTAAGAACCTAAAAAACACACACACACACACACACACACACACACACACACACACACACACACACACACATCGAAGAGCAAAAAGGAGATGCACATTCACACCTCTGACTGTCTTTTGTCTTGTAAATGAGGTATCCTCATTCATCTTCCATTCCCCATCAGCGGACATACTCTTTGTTTGAACTGTATACTGTAGCTATGTTTGTTTGGGCACTTGGTTATATGCAGCACTTTAATGCATGGAACAGTTTCTGGTTTGTTTTATTTTAAATATTGCTTATTACCTTATGCAGCAAAATAAACAACGTTATTATTGTGTAAATTATTAACATATTGATGTCTTTTCATTAAGGACAAAAATAGACCATGCACCTGTGTTTAGGACTGCTTCTGAACAGCTGTGTTCATAGGTTAAATTAACGATAAACATAAGCGGATGGAGAGGTGAAAAATAATCAGAATTCACATCAGAAGCACAAACCAGCACAGATACATATGATCAAGTGTTTAACTGTTGTTTTCATTTGGTTATGACCAATAATAATAATAATTATTATTATTATTATTATTAGCCCAACTCTTTGACTATTTAAAACTAAATTGTCTCCATTTTTTGCCCATTGAAGTATTTGGTTCAAGTAAATGTTTTTTTTTTTTTTAAATACACCAAACAATTCGCCAACACGCAAACATGACTTAAAAATATTTATTCTTCCAAAACTAGTCAATGTTAAAACAGTAATTTGTATAAAACAGGTGAATACTTGTTGTATTTTGCTTAAAGGTCAGTAAAATACCTGGATAACATCAGCTGCTTATCAGTCTTTATCTTTTGAGAATTACATAAATACTGGAATTTGGAAAAGTTGCTGCTTAAGTTTTTATAATAGCAATTTGCATATACTCCAGAATGTTATGAAGAGTGATCAGATGAATGGCATAGTCCTTCTTGGCCATGAAAATGAACTTAATCCCGAAAACCTTCCACTGCATTTCATTGCTGTCATTAAAGGACCTGCTGAGATCATTTCAGTAATCGTCTTGTTAACTCAGGTGAGAATGTTGACGAGCACAAGGCTGGAGATCATTATGTCAGGCTGATTGGGTTAGAATGGCAGACTTGACATGTTAAAAGGAGGGTGATGCTTGAAATCATTGTTCTTTCATTGTTAACCATGGTGACCTGCAAAGAAACGCATGCAGCCATCATTGCGTTCCATAAAAATGTCTTCACAGGCAAAGATATTGTGTCTAAGATTGCGCCTAAATCAACAATTTATAGGATCATCAAGAACTTCAAGGAAAGAGGTTCAATTCTTGTTAAGAAGGCTTCAGGGCGTCCAAGAATGTCCAGCAAGGGCCAGGATCGTCTCCTAAAGAGGATTCAGCTGTGGGATCGGAGTGCCACCAGTGCAGAGCTTGCTCAGGAATGGCAGCAGGCAGCGGTGAGCGCATTTGCACGCACAGTGAGGCGAAGACTTTTGGAAGATGGCCTGGTGTCAAGAAGGGCAGCAAAGAAGCCACTTCTCTCCAAAAAAACATCAGGGACAGATTGATCTTCTGCAAAAAGTATGGCGAATGGACTGCTGAGGACTGGGGCAAAGTCATATTTTCGAATGAAACCTTTTTCCGATCGTTTGGGGCATCTGGAAAAAGGCTTATCCGGTGAAGAAAAGGTGACGCTACCATCAGTCCTGTGTCATGCCAACAGTAAAGCATCCTGAGACCATTCATGTTTGGGGTTGTTTCTCAAGGGAATGGGTTCACACACAAACACAGCCATGAATAAAGAATGGTACCCAAAACACCCTCCAACAGCAACTTCTTCCAACAATCCAACAACAGTTTGGTGAATAACAATGCATTTTTCAGCATGATGGAGCACTAAGTTATAGTGCCCCTAAGTGGCTCGGGGACCAAAACGTTGAAATTTTGGGTCCATGGCCTGGAAACTCCCCAGATCTTAATCCCATTGAGAACTTGTGGTCAATCCTCAAGAGGCGGGTGGACAAACAAAACCCCACTAATTCTGACAAACTCCAAGAAGTGATTATGAAAGAATGGGTTGCTATCAGTCAGGATTTGGCCCAGAAGTTGATTGAGAGCAGCCCAGTCGAATTGCAGAGGTCCTGAAAAAGAAGGGCCAACACTGCAAATACTGACTCTTTGCATAAATGTCATGTAATTGTCAATAAAAGCCTTTTAAACGTATGAAGCGCTTGTAATTATATTTCAGTACATAACAGAAACAACTGAAACAAAGATCTAAAAGCAGTTTACCAGCAAACTTTGTGAAAAGTAATATTTGTGTCATTCTCAAAACTTTTGGCCACAACTGTAGACCTGACCAAACATCATTCTAAAGCTGTTGCACTGTGACGTCATCCCTACTACAGCACCCGCAACAGCTTGTTCACGCTAACTCAGTAGCTCCAAAAGGCCAGCCGTCACCCGTCTGAGCCAATCCTCCACAATGGAGCTCTGCTTAAAGAGACCAGGAGAATTTAGAGAAGACAAAAATATAAACTTTACAGAATACATAGTTTTGATGAAAACTAATTATATTAGTAAACCTATTTACCAAAGAATGTGTAAAATACTGTTTTGAGAATTTAGGAATGTAAATAAACTGCCTGTGCTAATGATAACCATGAACTGTGTTAGCGTTAACCATGGTCTGTCTGTATTAACGTCTGCGTTAAATTAACCGGGAATTTACTTAATGCACTTTTCATACAAATAAGTTAAGCGATATAACATTTGTATATGAGCATTAGTTCATCTCTGAAAGCAAACTAAAACTTACCAGGTATTAAAGTCCCCCTACTCCTTAACTGATAAAAACTTCGTTAACTAAGCACTCATGCAAAGTCACAGCCAAATGGGGAAAATATAAACCTGGTTAGGAGCATTTAGCTTGCTACTGTAGCTCCTGTAAATCTAGCCTCAGCTTGTGTCTCTCAAGGACTGCATCACATTATATTCCAGGCACAGAAATAACCTGCAGATTAACTCTTACCCAAATAATAAATAAATTCTGAATGTATCTAACTCCAGACAACACTCAGTCAGATTCTGAAGACTTGGTAAACAGACCACTAAGTTCTCTAAAGTCACATCTGACCACTGCTGGTGCTGCCAGTGATATTCAAAATGGCCGATAAGAAACGAAACTGGGAAATAAACTGTAAACTACCCCAAACAAATTTTATAAAAAAAAGTCACAACTTACCCTGAATAAGGTCCATTAAGCTGCCATCTTTATCTCTGTAGTGCAGTTTGATAGCGCCTGTTCGGCAGGGATGGGGTGGGTTGTTCTACACGTGATTGCAACTCAGCGCAGCTAAATTTCCGGCTTGTGTTAACGTATTATTGAGAACAAAATGATGGCACCAGGTAAATTAATAAATAGGGCTTGAATGGGCGTGTTTACTGTGAAATCTTGACACGCCTCTCTGGCAGGAGAGGGAGGGGCATCACGCTGTCCAAAGGGTAGCCGCCCGCCATTCACATGGCCTCGGCAATTTGAGGTGGCTCCTACTGTATGTGCACGCATGTAAAAAGTCTACTAAGCAGCGTTAACAGTCACTAGTTTATGTAAGTCCGGCATTGCACAAAATATTCTCATAAACAAAGCTGATGTCAAATCAAGGAGACTGGCTCTCAGACAAATTACATCATCGGCACCCAAGTTGACGTGACAAGCCGAAATCTCATGCAGAGAAACATCTCTGTTTTTAAAAATACCTGGCTATGTGTGGACATGGCCTAATGGTGTTGCACTCATACGAGCTGAGTGTTCACTGTTATTTTTCATGTTTTGAAAGAATTTGTGGTCTTTTTCAGTATGCTGTACAGACAATATAAGTGTTAGCATACAAGTACAACAAAATGTTGAATGTCAAATGTGTCAGGGACGAGGCTGAACGAGAGTGAACCCAATAGCAGACAGACAGTGTTTCTGATAACTTTATTGAAGGGGAGAGAAGGTGCTTGTGGATGAACGGGATGAATGGAGAATCTCCTGTGATGAGAAAGGAGGTGGATCATTGACGTAGGGGTAAAACCCAACAACCCCGGAAGTGGAGGGTGCAGAGTGAGTCTCCCAGAGAGAGGCAAGCAAAGTCAGTAACCAATAATCCAGCCGCATGAGAGAGATTAAATCCAAAATGTGATCCAAACTCAGAGTAAATAAACAGGGGAGGTCATATACATAGAAGAATCCGAAGCAAGAAAATCTGGAGGGCGAAACACCTAGACAAAATACAGGAAACAGGTGAGGTCGAAGCACAAATGCAGGACAATAAGGGATTTTTATGGCTGAACAAGACGAGAGGCATTAAGTGAAATACATCGGCAAGGTGATTGCAAAATCAACCAGGGGCCTTAAAAGAACGCCAAGAGCTCCTTATGGTGTGTTCCCGTAATTGACTCTTAGCTGGAAGTTATGATTTGGATGAGCTGTGCTGACTGGAAAATAAAATCAATGGAAAAATTGGGTAACTAAAAAGGCTTTCTTATTCCTGGCCAGTTTGATTCCTGCCTCTGTGTGCCTGGAGTTTGTTCTCCCTGTGCTTGGTGAGTTTGGATGCACGTCTGCAACCAATGCATCTGTTACCGTAGGTTTGAAGTTGTGCCATGCTTGGATTTTCAAATGATGGATTGAGAAGTTCCCTGTGAGATGTTCAAAGTTTGGGATATTTTTAGAACTAACCCTGCTTTAAACTTCTCCACAACCTTATCCCTGACCTATCTGATGCTTCTTGAGGTTCATGATGCTGCACTAATATTCTCTAAAAAACCTCTGATGGCTTCACAGAGCACCTCTCAGTACTTATACTGAGATTAAATTACACAAAGGTGGACTTTATTTACCAATCATGTAACTTCTGAGGGCAATAAGAAGTAAACGGGGGAGTAAAGGGGCAGAATACAAATGCAAACAACATTTTGAAACCATTTGTCATCTTACTTCCACTTTACAATGATGTGCCACTGTGTTGGTCTTACTTTGGTGGTTGTAATGGGAAAATGTGGAAAGTTCAAGGGGTCTGAATACAGCAGCAATTCTTATAAACTTCTTTATTTATTTTTTTTTAACCCCGATTAGGTTGTAGTTTTCAGTTTTGGTTCCATTGTCCAGCAAATCTGAACTACAGATGATTGGCAGATTGTATCTATGGAGAATAACATACTATTAAGTGCTAATCAATACTTCACGTGCAATATATAATACACTTTATATGCATATAAATGTACTAACTTCAGCTCCTATAATGTTGTGTTTTTTGACACCATCTACAAAAGGAAGAACCACTAAGGGACTGCCACTAAACAAATATTATTTGGTTGGTGAACTATTCTCAACACAGTAATGACATTAAACATGGGGTGGAATATAAATGTGCATAGCGCTGTTACATGTGCCATATTGATTAATAATCTAATAAATTAATTACTAAGTGTATGTTCTTATGAACATAGACCTTTTAAAGATCCTTTTCCATATTGGTAGGAAAATTATATATAATATTTCCACCATATTCTGATAAACATTCCAAATTTCCTTTTGACAACAATTTCAGGGAAAGTTTAAATCTTTGAAATAGTTACATGAATTTACGAATTTTACACTAAAGTTGGCATGGGCTCTACAAGTTTGTGCAAAAACTTATGATCTATTTTAGATCAAAACAAATGGGGTATTGTCTGAAAACACACTGATCACATGCGATTAGGCTTAAAGAAAAGTTGTTCTTTTCTACAGTTACCATGGTCATATCACAAATATCATTAATTGTTTTTACAAGTATGCACCTAGATACATTACAGTATTTTAAATATTTATGACTTACTTTGTTTTAAATGTTTTTTTTTATGTTAAGACCTCCCTTTTGTTTACAGTGAAAAAGGTCATTTTTTTAAATGTACTTTTGTAATAGTATGTTTTTACTATTTCTGTGTAAAAACAATTTTAAAAAAATCACCTGTAGCAGCTCTTAGTATTAGGCAAATACAACCTCAGACGTATAGACATATAACCCTTTTCAACGTGCCATTATTTATTTAACAGAAATGAAGCCAGAAAATAAAGGTTCCCATTACTGAGTAACCCTCATGATTCAATAGCTTGTAGATCTACCAATAAATTAAAGTAGCCATGTCCTATATAACTATGGCTCTCACATCATTGTGGAGGAATTTCTACCAGTTTTTCTTTACAACAATGTTTCAGTTTATTAAGGTTTTGGGGCATTCGTTTATACATAGATCTTTTAAGGTCCTGCCACAGCATTGCAGTTTGGTTGAGGTCTTGACATTGATGTATACTGGTGTGGCCATGTTACATGACCCAGTTTCAACCAAGCAGATGGTCAGTCAGATGGCCTCATATTTGCCTCTATAATACTCTGATATGGTTGACTGAATAACTGCAAGGTGCCCAGGTCCTGGGGCTGCAAAATAAGCACAAGCCATCACATCTTCACCACTGTGCTTGACAGTGGGTATACGATATTTCTACAGAAAGTTTCTTTTCTGCTGGAAAGTAAGGCCAAACAACTCTGATTTAGACACATCTGTCCATAGGACATTGTTCCAGAAGTCTGGAAGTCTCTGTACACCTGCTGTTGACCAATTAATTAAGAATTGATGATTAGTAGCACCTGGCTGCAACTTCCCCTCATAAAAGTTTTCACTTCATTTTTGTTAAATAATGGCATGGTGAAAAAAAGTTATGTCGTTTGTCTGAATTAGGACCCACTATATCAGATTATTTCTTATAATTATTGAATCTTTATAATATTTTATTATGTTTTTTAACAACACCACAATGAATTTATAGAGGGAGAAGTAACTTTCAAATTATTGTATATTCATACCATGCTGTTGGATCAATATCCATTGTGATAAGAACGCATACCCCTGTGCAAAAATATACATTTGGTTATTGGCTGCTTATGAAGAATTGCCATAGGAATTTTTTTCCACACAAAAATATTTTCATTGCAATTGTTTATGACAATTTACAAGAACTGATTTTACCTAATAATTAACAGAATCGTGGACCTCTGAGAATGCTCAATTTTGGTTCAACTATAAAAAACAATTTTAAACCATTTACAACAAAACTAATGAAAACAGAGGAAAGTAGACAACTGAGGAAGCAATGTAACATTTACTACCCAAGATTCTGTTTACTGTGCACATGAAATTATATGAAGTGCATCATAAAAATGCTGTATTAAGGCAGATTATAAATATATTTATTATTTACCTTGCTCACAAAGTCACCTCTCTGACCCTTTCAAACTCTGGTGTGTCCCTGTGGTGCTTCTTGCTAAATGATGATGCAGTTTATTTTAAAGGCAAATGCACTTTGTGCTTTACAAATGCAAAGACATTTGCCTCACATGACCATCAGGTAAAAACAAACAGCTTCAATTTAGTCTTAAATTAAGTCTTATTTAAACAATAAGACATACATTTTATATTTTTTACACATTTTTATTGTTATTTAGCATGGCAAGTGAATCATAATTCAATCCATGTCTGAATCAAGAAAACAAAAGTTTCAAAATCAAAGTAATTAATCACACTGTGTGCAATGTTAATGGTTCTTAAAATTACTACAAGACAACAGGTCAATTGTCATTATAAATAGCATATATAGTAATATTGAAAGAATGGAATGTATTAAAAGCCATGCAATAATGATGTCAATTAGCAAAAAGATAACTTTATAGTAATTTTTATATTTATAAAGAATTTGTGTATTTGTATAATTGTAAAATAATCTTGGGTACACATTGCTGATTAAATGAAACATTAGTAGTAGTACTGGTAGTAGGAGTAGTACTGGGAGTAATTTAATTTTTTTTTTTTTACTATTAAGGCATACATAATTTAATGATTGTTTCAGTTTGTTGTAACATTTTAAAGCATACTTTAAATCGAGTTTCAGGGATTTTGGCATTCATCAGCATTTTGCATGGATTTTGTATTTAGATTACTCATAGCTAATGATGGAGTCTGAGTCGTATTTTGCTTCTGCAAAATACAACTTGTATAATCTAGATACAGATACTATAAAATAGTGTTCACACCAGACATCAGCATGGTGGAAAATGTGCTCAGTGAACATAGCCAGTCTAGTTAGACCTGACAGGCTACAAAAAATATTTTTAACCGTGGTGAGCACAAAAGTATTTTCAACATCCAACATGTCAAACCAAATGAGGCATATAAGCTACAAACAGAGGATTCACTCCTGACTTCTAGAACATTTCTTCAGTGTATGTTATGTAGTAAGTGTACTAACAATGTACAAGTAGTAATCCTTAAGTACACCATTAGCTCACATTTAAGTTTTATTTTTTATTGAAACTATACTGTGAAGTAAACTAAAACTGAACATAGTTACTAAATGTATACTTCTGGACAGCTTTTTGGTTAAAAGTAATTTGAAGCATGATTTATGTGTAGTAGACACTTAAGCAATATCACATAAAAGGGAGTGCTGTTGTACTGAACACCACCATGGCTGTCATGCCGTCGTAGGCACGAGGGCACACCCCTTATTCTTAGTGCATTTAAATTTTTATTTGTTTAAGCTTTACCTGAAAAAGTATAGGACTTTGTGAAATCTTCTTTTTTTGCTCAACCAAAAAGAAAAAAAACAAAAACAAACAAGAGATTTATATGATCTAGCTAAAAATATAAAACTACATGGTTTATAACAGCACTCAAGTCTTACAATGTTTACATCAATCTGAAGTGCATAAACAATAAAATATGTAATTAAACCAAATAAATGCACAGGTTAGAGAGATTTCTTCCCCTTGCTCAACATAAATCAGAAAGTCAACTTTTTGACTATTTTAAACTTTCCTTGATGTAACACAAAATGATATTTATAATGATATTATTATGAATTTATATTTATAATTATATTATTTATAATGATATTATGATGATTATGATGATGATTATGATGATGATTATGATGATATTTATTCAAAAGGGAAATGCATTTTGTGTATTAAAAATGCAGATAAGTTTACCTCAGAAAACAAAATATAATAAAATTATAAATCCATGAAGTAAAAGGCTTCAAACATAAATATATAATATGAGTATAGGTTTTATCCAGCGTGACAAATAATTCATGAACCAAGAAGAATTCATGAACTAAATCAGATTTATGAAAACAAACGTGTTGCACAAACGCCAAACTGGCTAGAACTAAATCACCCAGCATTCCTTTCGGTTGGTAAGACACAGTACCAGAATTGTGACATAACATTATTAAGAGTGAATTGTTCAAAACAAATAATATTTGACAGCAAAGTAGGATTCATTAATGCTACTGCTGTTTTTTTGGTGTTTCAGCAGCTTCCTTCAAGGACTTGCCACATAGTATTTTACATGAAGTTTACATTAGGCTACTCAAAGTTCTTTGGGTGCCAAATCATTGCATCATCAGGATGTGAAAACTAACGTCATTTGCAGTATGTGGAGCCAGAACAAAGCTAAAATCATGCAGATATAGATAGGAGCTTCAGTTTGTATTTACATCGAACATCAGAATGGCAAAAAATGTGATCTCAGTATTGACAGAGAAGCTGGTCTGAATTTCTTTTTAAACACTGCAAATATTAAAATTTACACACACTAGTAAGAAAAAGCTGACCGATAGCCTGGAGTAATTTTTTTACAACTGTGGCGAGCAGAAAAGCATCAACCTCAACTATTCAAAGCGTCAAAGTTACAATGGGTTATAACCAAATTGGGTTCCATTTCTGTCAGCCAAGAACAGGAATCTGAAACTATACAGCCTACAGACTCAGTAAAACTGTACAATTGAAGACTGGAAAAAACTTTTTCCTCCCTATTTGCCTAATTTCTGTTGCAGTGGAAGGCTATCAGGTAACTGGTAAAGGGTGAACATTTTCTTTTAATAATGGAAGACAATAATGTCAAATTGGGCCAGGATCTCAAAATAATGTTTTAAACCTTGCAATATCCATGCCATGATTCAAGAACATCCAGAGTCCTACCCCTTTCTCCATGGCTGCTGAGTTTTCACTGAAACATAGTTTTAAATTGGTCTTCAGACTACATATAGGGTGCAGTCATGTCAGCAAAAATAGAGGTTATCCCAGGGGAGTCCAGAGAAGGTCCTAAATATCTGGAAAAAAAAAAATCTTAAAAAATAATCACCCCACAGACCAATGTGAGAATGGAGAGGCATAATTTCCACACCAGATACAATGTGATCATTTTAATTCATACACATTTACATTTCATTCCAACTTTTTTTTCCCCAAATAAAATAAATTTAAATTTCCACCAGCCAAATCAAGTATTCATTTTTGGATTATTCATATCCAGTATTATTATACTTCATAAAATGTTAATAAATTTGACAAATTTATTTAATAATAATTCCACAAAATGGAGAGGAATTACCCTGAAAAAAAATGAACATCACAATTTTATAATAAATAATTAACACAAACTTTCTTTACACAAACGCTTGATTGTCTTTACACTTGACAAAACATGGTTTCTCTGTTTGCTGCATACATTAATGCAAAAATCACGCAACAAATATGATAAGGCCGTACGCAAATACACAAATACTGTGGCGACAGACAATGCGACCACCTAAATACAGAGACAGCTCCACGCTCGACTGAAGAAAACTGCATGAAGATCGTCTGCAAAACCCAGCATAATCAGGGGACAGGGCCCCGTAACCCAACTAGGCTGGTCGCTGATAACAATCTACCTTTCAGTGGTTGCACACCGCCTATAAAAGGACCACACAAACGGCAGTATGTGAATGTGTTGGGAGAAACACAGGACTTAGTGTTTCCTCTCCCCACAGTTTCCAAAAGTCCTGGGCACTGGGAAAAACTCCAAGGAGACGCTCCGACAGGACTTGCCTCGACCCCCGGGTTACATCGTCCCTGAGATGGGCACATAGCATCTATGGGAGTCACGTGACAAAATAATGAATGATTCAGACCAGAAGATATGAGACGTAAGCTGCTCATTCAGGATATCATAATATGTCCTTAGCTGCTTTGTATTATTTTCATTACTGGAACTTTATTCAAAATTAACAACCTTTTACAGTTCAGGCTCTCGATGGCAGCAAACTTTCCCCCTCCTTACTCATCGCACCACCCCCATTACCCTGCAGATTTCAGGCAACCACACTGAAACTATAACCCTGCCAAACTGCTCAAAATGGCCATGCACTCATCGTTCTAGGTCTCCCTTGGTTAAGACCGCATAACCCTCACATTGATTGGGTTAAAAGAAGAGTCCTGGATTGGAGCCCCACCTGCCTCTCTTCATATTTACATTATGCCCCTATGAGCTGAGGTTCACTCACGCCGCAAGAAGAAATCCCCGACCTATCCAAGGTACCCACAGAGTATCATGATGTTTGACCGGTGTTTAGCAAGTCATGGGCCACCACCTTAGCCCTACATCTCCCTTATGACTGTGCAATTAACCTCCTCCCAGGCACTTCGCCACCTAAGGGTCGACTTTACTCTCTCTCTCGCCCTGAGAGAGCAGCCATGAAACAATACCTAAAGGAGTCACTCAGAGCAGGAATCATCTGTCCACCTTCTTCACCAGTGGGGGCAGGATTCTTCTTTGTAAAGAAAAAAGACAAGTCCCTTAGACCTTGTATTGATTACAGAGGGTTGAATGAAATCACTATTAAGAACCACTACCCTCTTCCTTTGATGTCATCTGCGAACTTCTACAGGACGCCCACATCTTCACCAAGTTAGTTTTTTGGAATACCACCTTGTCAGGATACGGCAGGGTGATGAATGGAAGACCACCTTTAACACACCCACTGGCCATTACGAGCACCTAGTGGTTCCATTCGGCTTAATCAATACACCCTCATCAATGATGTCCTCAGGGATTTTCTCAATGTTTTCGTCTTTACTTACCTGGATGACATCCTAAAATTCTCACGTTCGGTAAAAGAGAACAAGTTCCACATACGCCAGGTCCTGCAATGGCTACTGGAGAATAAACTCTACAACAAGGCAGAGAAATGTAAGTTTCATTGCACTTCCACATCCTTTTTAGGATATTTTAACTCCCCCGCAGGCATCCAGATGAAGGCGGTCACTGATTGGTCAGTACTGTCTCCAAGAAATGAACTCCAATGCTTCTTAGGGTTCGGAAACTTTTATTCACACTTTATTAGAAGCTACAGCATGGTGGTGACCCCACTTATGGCACTCACATCATCCACGATTCCGATGGAACCCTCAGGCAGATAAATCCTTCAAGGATTTCAAGCACCGTTTCATCATGGTACCCATCCTTATATTTCCTGACCCCTCCCTCCAGTACATTGTGACAGTAGACGCATCTGAGACCTGAGAAGGGGCGGTCCTGTCTCAGAGATCCCCGAAAGACAATAAACTTCACTGTTGCTCCTTCTTCTCCTGCCAACTCACACCCACAAACGCAACCACAGCATTGGGGACCGTGAACTCTTGGTCTCTGGCTGGAAGGGACGGACCATCCCTTCCGCGTATTCCTCGACCACAAGACCCTGGAGTACTTAAAGACGGCAAAAATACTCAACTCACGCCAGGCGCATTCAAATGTTCAAATAAAATGTGATTTTCAGTGTATATAATTTGCTGTATCCTCTATTTACAGCGTTGGTTGATTTTGTGATTGAGACGGATGGGTTACATTGAAATATTTTTTATTAGTAGTAGTAAGCCAGGCTTTAGTAACTTTCAACTTTTGTTTTAGACAATTATTATTATTAACAGCAGTGGTGGTAGTAGTAATAATCCACAATATACGCGCTCTCTTAAACACACAGCACATAAAAAAAATAGCTAAGTAAAATAAGGGCAAAAATCTAAGCAGTAAAAGATACAGTAGTATACTGTAGGTGATCCCTGTCCTGCGCTAACCCTCGGGAATTTTTTAGTTATTTTAGTATTATTTTCAAGTGTGAATGTTATTGAATTTAATCTGCTGCCACATCTATTCACAGTTGTAATAAGTAATAAATATTTGATGGGGGAACATACTGATCCTTATGGGCAGATATTTGTTCCAGATATTATGCACCATTAATCGCTTGTTATGGCAATTTTTGACCATCACCGAAAAAAAAAAAAAATCAGCAAAAACAAAATTAAAAATATAATGAAAACAAATCCAAGCAGAAGTTACATTTTGAGCTTTACTTTGCGGCAAAATATTATCTACCAGTGTATTAAATAGAACTAAATAAAATACACCGTCAGTGGTGGCCGGTCAATTTAGAATTTTAAAATACTCCGTTGAAGCGTGGTTGAAAAGCAATGTCTGACTTTCACTGGTTAACATTCATAGAATTCTTATTTATTATTACTTTTGTCAGATTAAAGTTATTTATGTGACCATTGTGAGTTTTTCTTTCATTGACCGAAGGGTACCAACAATTTTGTCCACGTGTGTATAATACAATATATAATATATAATACAATATTAATGCAAAAATACAGTTTGACAGTTTAAATTTTAACTGTTTTAAAATAATAATAAAGTTTATTATAGTGACCGAGCAAGATGACGCCCTTGAAGTAATGATAAAAATATGCACATAATGCAGTAACTTCCAGTGGCACCATGTCTTATGCATGAAAGTTCGGACCATTAAAGCATAGTGACAGGTACACCGACAATGACCCTGTAAATATCTCCACGATAGCCAATGCTGCCTCCAGCAGGACTATACAGCATTAAACAAGGGTATTAGAACACAACAAAAGGGTGTTAATGGGGCATGGCTTCATTCACTGAGTCATTGCGGGGGATCAGGGTCCATCTATGGATTGGTCATGGACCCATCATGCATTGGCAATTGTCCTGCCATGGATCAGACGGCTGTTTGTTTGAAAAGGCTTCTACTGTATAGTTTATTTAGAATATAGATAACTGACAGGCAACAAAATGCGGAAAAAAAGCTCACTCTTAAACCCTATGCTTATCCCACTTGCTTACATAGTACAGAGAAAATGTCCAGGATTGATGGAAGAGGGACACAGATGATCTTGTACACCATACTTGAATTTAGATGTAAAACATGTGATGATACAGAAGGCACATTCATGGCAAAACTGTGCAAAAAACAGGCATTCAGGGTAAAACAGGAACAGTACAGATGAAAAAAGGGTGGTAGGTTTGTAAAAGCCCGCTCTAACACTAATGTGCAACTCTCGAAAGCAGTTCCTCTCTAAATGGATTCTGTTGCCTGGCATCTGCTTTTCAATGCACACAGATGATGCAATCAGCAGTGGCAACATTCTTAGCACCCGAGGTCAGTCCAGTGTGCTACTGTAGTTCTAAGCAGTTTCAGGTGCAAATAAATGACTGTATATTATTATCGTTATCATCACTAATCACCACGCATAAGACAAGCTTTTGCGATGTCATACAAGGACTTATACATTTTGCATCACAATTGACATTAACATATGAATATCTACACAGCTACAGAGATATTCTGGAACATCTGTTAGCTACATATGGCAGTATTTTAACCAGGGGTGTTTGTTTGCTAAATAACATAGGTCATAAGCTAACCAAGAACTGAGCAAAGTATGTATTGTAAGCTAAAGCTATCCAAAATGGGAAGAAATACAGTAGAACAAGATGTACATAATAGCTGATACTGAACATCTGTAACATTGCTTAGCAACATAAGGCACTAGCTTAGCCACCGTGAGCTAACATGTCCATACCAACCTCATAAGACAGCATATTAGCATGACATGGTAATGTAAACCATGTAAGTGACATTGATAGACACATAAGCTAGCTAAACTTAGCCAAAATGAGGAAAAATAAAATATCAGTTTTATATTATCACAATAAAAAAATTAAATTATTCTTTTTTTAAATAAAGTTTAAAGACGTAATAACTTACACCTTGTAACAGCTTGCTGGATTATCCACACTAGCTAAATCAAATCACTTTTTAAAATGCGCCCGTTCGTGTTTTTTTTTTAAGGAAAAGCTAAACTCCTTCTCATGTAGCATGTGGGTCTGAGAATATTTATTTTTGACTTTGTCACTTCATTTAAAAGTAGACACTTTAAACTTTTTAATACGCCAAATATTTGCTGAGTTTCAGTTCATTTTAGTAACAGATTTCAGAAAAATATTTGTGGAGACTGAGATGGCAGAAAGAGCACCTTGTACATTTTATTTATTTTACAAAAGCACAATGTTTTGTTATTATATTGACTACATGAATAAAACTAGACCTTTTACAGATTTAAATGATGTACTACACTTGTGTGTATGATCAAAAATTATGGAGCTTTTTAAGTGCTTTTCAAATTTAACAGGAAAAAGTGCAAGTTGTCCCACCCGCGGTTCAGCCGATCCCTAAGGACCACTTGTTCAGTCCATCAGTGAATACACCAATACAGAGCAGAGTGGGATATAGAGGATGGGTGAAAATTAACTAGGCAATATCTAATTGCTACAGAACTATAGATGTATCGCTGGATCACCACATTTTGCTCTTTCTATGCATTAGTGGTTAGACCCACTGTAACTAGTTTTAAAGTTGCGTAGTTGAATAAACAAGTCGCTCAATCTGCCAGAGAGGTCTCTATTTATCAACAGCAAAAGATATTTTATATGTTTGATCAAACTCATGTGCCATGTACATCTGTTACTTTAAAGAACATAAAAGCATTGTACAATGTCTTGGTGAAATCCTGAAGAACAAAAGAGTGTAAGTTGTTCAGATGTTCGCCCAAAGACGAACCAGGATAAATGATGGATAGGGGGAGAGATAGGGGGAGGAAAAAGGGAAAGAAGAGAAAGAGAGAGACAGACTGAGAGAGAATTAGAAAGCGAGATCCTCTGGAGGATTTTGGAGGCCCAGCTCATCCTTTACTCACACTCTGGTGCTCTACCTATGAGCAAAGATACCATAAATACCATAAACCATTACTCTTTCAGATGAATTGGGAATTGAGTCAGTTGCAGGAAGAGTGTGTGGTCAAGTTTTGGACACTAGAGGAGGTAGTTGCACAACTCAATGCCAAAATGTCTCCTTTTTTAAATTAAGAACTAATCATTTACAGTACCTGGCTGGGGAAGCATTAAGGGGATACTCAATGTTTCCCCCACAATGTTTCTTGGGGGGAGGAGGGGCTTTATTTTTGTTCATTAAATAATGGCGTGGTGGAAAAATGTTATATGTTGGTGTTTAACTGAGATTGTATTTGCCTAATATAAGACTAGCTGTAAACACTGGGAATCACTGAGTAATTTATTATGCTTTTAATCATAAACACAAAGAATGACGACGATACAAACTTTTCCAAATTACTGCAGATTCATACCTTGCTGATGGGTCAGTATCTATTGTGATGAGTACCCCTATGCAATAATATACATTTAAGTAGTGTCTGATTTAAATACATTAAAAAAATAATAATAAATAAATAAATAAAACAAAAACAGAAGCACCAGCCTCTGAGAATTTAGCATTTTCTGTTCAACTAAAAGAACAATTTTAGACCATTTTTAACAAAACTAATAAAAAGGAAAAGAACGCAGACAACTGAGGAAGCAATGTAACATTCACTACCCAATATATATTTTACTGTGCATGTGAAATCATATGATGTGCATCATAAAAACACTGTATTAAGGCAAAATATAAAGAGATTTATTACTTACTTTGCTTGGTATAAATCAATGTCACCTCTCTGACGCTTTAAAACTATGCCACGTGCCAATTGTGCTCCTTGATAAATGATTGTGGTTTATTTAAAAGGCAAATGCATTTTGTGGTTTACAAATGTAAAGATATTTGCCTTATGACTATTTTATGTATAAACAAACAGCCTAAATTCTTTTTTAAACAATAATGCACACATTTTCCATTTTCTAAATATTTTATTTTTAGTTAACACGGCAACGGATTCATAATCCAATCTAAATCTGAATAAGCACAATGAATCCAATCATCTAGATACAAATACTGTAAAGATTAGGTTTACTAGCTTACTATACAACTAGTTTACACTGAAGTTTTATTTTATACTGCAACTGTACTGTGGAATATATGAAACTTAAGAAATATCACATAAAAGGGAGTGGTGTTACACTGAAAACCAGCGTGGCTGTCAGCAAGGCCACAGCCCTTATTCTTAATGCATTAAAATTTTTATTTGTTTAACTTTACCTAAAAATTTACCTTAAAAAAAGGATAGGCCTCTGTGATATTCCTCTTCTGCTCAAACACAAAGCTAAAAACATAAAAAGAGATCTACATAATCTTATTTTTACTTAATCATCTAAATAAAAAGAAAGATAATTTGATTATTTATAACAGCACTCAAGTCCTTTAGTGTGTACAACTTATTGAAGTGAATCAACAATAAAATATGTAATAAGGCCAAGTAGGCAAGGTTAGAGAGTTTTCTTAACTTGCTGAACATAAATCAGAATGTTAACTCTCTGACCCATTTAAACTTTACTTGATGTTTCGCAAAATAATAATGCAGTTAATTATTAGGCAAATGCACTTTGTATTCTGAGGCATCTGCATTGATAAAACAATCAATGAAATTGTATAAAACCATGAAAGAAAAGGCTTCCAACATAAATATAAAATATAGTTATAGGTTTTATCCAGCATGACAATGAACCAGTCTATGTCTGATTATGAAAACTGCTATTCAAATGTGTTGCACAAAAGCAAAAATGGCTAAAACTGATGCGACGAATCATTCAGCAATACAAAAGGTTGCACTGTACCAGAAGTGGACAAAAAAAATATTAAAGTGAATTTTTCTAAACAAATAACACTTGACAAGGATAGTATTTATTAATTCTGTTGTTGTTTTTTAGGGCTTGCCACATAGTATTTTGCATAAAGTTCACATTTGTGCCAGATCATTGCATACTCAGGATGTAAAAACTAAGTTCATTCATATGGCAGCTGAACTGAGCATAAAAACAGAAAAGAAGCTTCAGTTTGTGTTTACAACAAACATCAGAATGTGAAAAACATGAACAAAGTGATGTCAGTGTTTACAGAGAAGCTGTTTATTAAAAATGTCCACATAAAATTTGGACAGCCACATAATGGTGAGAAAAAGCTGACAGAAAGTCTGGAGTAAATAATTTTACAACTGTGGCATCAGAAAAGCATCAAACCCAACTACCCAAACCATCAAGGCTACAGTGAAAGTTATAAGCTATAACCAAATTGGGTTCCATTTCTGACAGCCAAGAATACAAATCTGAAATTGGATGCAATAATGTCAATGATATCCATGCCATGATTTCAGAGCATAATCAGTCCTACCCCATATTAGTATGGAATTCCTAGTAAAGTGGTCAGTGAGTGTATATACATGAACTCCAGGTGCTTTGAGGAGCACAAAATTAATGCACAATATTATATACAATAAGAATTATATACTAGATTGTGTGCATGCGTGCACAAGCTAAGAGACAAACAGAACCCACCCATGTTATGCTGACAAGATTCCTAATGTGTGTGAATAAACATGAAGTTTATTCATGAAGCACACTTTGTTCTTCGCCCTGCTTTCTCCACGTCTAGCTTTCCCCATTGAAATGCTTTACAATCACATAATAACATGTAAAAACATCTGCAATAATGAAAATCTGTGATTTGCCTTGTACTTGCTTTTACTGCCATGATGTAATTGAAAATTGGTTAATATCTTCTGACCAATCAGATTTGAGCTTTAACCCGTACTGTGGTATAATTTACAATTTAAGCTTAGGAAATCTTGCTGCTGACTTTTTATGGCCCACAGTACCAATGGGATATCGGCTGGCAGCCAAAACTGACATTCAAAATCAGTTAAGGAATCACCAGGAAGAAAACACATTTGATCGCTTCAAATTGCCTCAATGTTGTTTTATTTATGCTTAAGATGAAGTACAAAGCTAATCTGGCTTCTAAAACAAGGCTGAATTCTAATTTGCACTCTGACCCATAATCAAGGGCACTACTTGATGTGCAAAGTAAGTTATTGTAAATCTTTGTGCACTAGCTTCGGATTTAATGTTATTTGGGATTACCCCCCAGCATCCAGCGCTGATATTCTAAAGCCAAATGAGTGAGAATATAAAGTGAAACATATAAGATTTACATGACTGTCCACCAGCTTCATGGTTTATTCTTCTAACCTTTTGGCCACATAGTACCATTATGAATTTAAAATTACTTTCACCCCTGTGTAGATTGTCAGCTTCACCAGTCATGGTTAATTAATTCTGCCAGTTGTAAAAGGATAGGTATGGGCAGAGCAACTGGCTAAATAAAAAAGCTCATCATAAACAGTCAATAATTGTAACGACGCGGGTTGCGTGAGGGGCAGAGCCGCGCTTAAACTGTTCAGAATGGGCAGATCCACAGGGCTGCTACCACGCAGAGTTCTGAACAGGCAAAGGCGCAGCCATTTATACATGTATATGCAAGCAATGTGTCTATTTAAGGGTCCTGATACCGCCGCACTTTGTGCGATCATTTAGGTAGCACTGGTAAGGTATCAGGGCCAAAGACAAAGAGAAAGAAAAATCAAGAAAAACAAAGAAAGTAAAGGAAAAGACAAACGCGCAGAAAGTTGAGAGACAGAAGCAAAGCCCCAGCCTCTGTAAGACACCGGCAAAGGCGAAAGAGAAAGAGAGAGCAGCACGCCCCAGTTCAGCATGCACACTCAAGTAAATAGTGCAAAAGACACAAACCCCTTTCTCTCCCATGAATCCTCGGTAAGGGCATAAGCCCTGAGAGGATAAAAGTTTTGTTTTGGTTTCCAGAGCCCTGGCCGTTTCCACGTAGACAGCAAAGGTCCGTTATATTGTGTTTTCAGTTTTCTTTGGTTTTACTGAAGTTCCTAATTATTAAGCCCACGCCATCTCCAAACGGGAAGGTCTTCCCGGGTGCATCATAAGCACTCTCACGCACTCCTATTTTGTTAAACCCCTCTAAATTCCTGGGTAAGGGCGCTTATCATAAAAACATCTCACGAGGATGCAGCCTGTGTTGCTGTGCTCCATACCGCACAACGTAACAATAATAAATAGTATTTGTGGAAATGTTGTATAAAAGCAATAATCACACTTGAGGTTGTGCTGGTTATCCACATGAATGCAATGCCTTTGGCATTCAGGCTGCGTCCTCGTGTCTATAGCGTGAATAACACCCATGCTGATAACCAGCACAACATACACTCTCTCTCTCATGTGTAAAAAAACAGGTTACAGCATTTTTTACCAGTTCTTTTATTTCTTTACCTGTTTCAATTCAGTACTTTACAATAGAACAACAACAGTAACTGAGTATACGTGTCATTTTAATTGGTTTCAACATTCTCCCAATATCTATTTAACACATGTTGTTCAATATCAGTAGTTATTATGTTTGTAGATCTGGTTTAACTGATCATGTGACAAAGAAGTTTGGGACTGGTTTTTCAGGGTGTGTCAATTTTGGTCTGAAATGTTTTAGGTTAGGATTCAAATGCAAATTAAGATTTTAAAGGTAACTTACTTTGTCTTATAGAACAAATACAACTTTTTTAATGATTTATTAATCTTTAGAAAAAAATATTAATGGAACATGACCAGAGGACCCAAGTGCAAAACAAAATATAAAGTTACCTTATTTGTAGTAAAGAGGCAATAAAAGCACATGAGCTGTGCAAGAGAATAATAAGGACCCAAAGTAAGGGCTCAAGAGTAAGGGATGAAAACAGATTTTATACACACACACAGACACACACAGACACAAGGGTGAGGTGTGTATACGAGTGTGAGTCAAAAATTATTTGCGCTGCTGTACAAATTCTACATATAGGGCTGTAGAATTTATATTCATTAACTTTCATAAAACACAAATATATACTTTCAACATAATTTCCTTGCTTTTAAATAAACTTTGTCTATCTGTCAACAAGCATATTAAAAATGTTTTAGGCTAAGCCAAAAATGCTCCTCTGTCTTCACTTCTTTATCTTAAGTGAATCTTCATCCTAATAGAGCTGCTTTTAGGGGACTAAACATGTGAAAGTCCAATGGAGCAAGATCGGGGATATGGGGAAGATGCTTTGTCACTTCAAAACGAAGTGTCAGTGTGGGCAGAAGTGTGCAGATGTGCATTGTCGCACATGAGCAAGATCACAATGCTATTGCGTAGGAGTTCTCCGCATTTATTCTGAAGTTTAGGCTTCAGTAAGTATCGAACTGTAATCAGCACTGTTGATTTTTGCACATTTGTACCTGATAATGTTCTAATACTGGGCCTTGAGAATTTCAGAAAACTATAAGTATCAAATTTCTAGTTGATAGTTGACTTTTGAACTTTTTCTCAGTTAGATATTGAGGATGTTTCTGTTTTATACTCTGACATTTACTCTCAGGCTCGTAGTGATGAATCCATGATTTGTCCATGATTCTGTTTGTAGATATCCAAACACTTATGTTCATGCATTTCAGTGAGTTGTTTTGGCACAAGGTACATCATCAGACCACGAAAAAAAAAATAAAAGAAAATGCTGCTTCTCTCTTGAGCAAATCATAAGAGGGATATCCATTTTCTGCTTATACAGTAGTTACAAATTGACTTCTATAACACATTCATACCTGCACAGTGGTGACTGGGGAGACAAGTAGCCCTGAACAGAAAGCAGTGATAGGACAGTGCGGCCAACAAGAGTAGCCCAGAGTGTGGATAATTTTTTAATCACTTTTGTTTGTTTCAATTTTGTGTAAGAAATGTGATCAGAAAAAAAAGTAGAGGAATGGAAATCACTTGAACATTTGGGGCAAAGTTGCATGGTTTAAAAAAAAAATCAACAGGAAAAAAACATATCTTGCTTAATATTAAAGAAAGAGCTTTTTCAAATGAACACAATGTGATGCGCACTCACAGGATTAGGACTAAACAGCTATGTGGCCATAAGAAAACCAATTGTTAGTGGAAGAATAGAAATGAACGATTGATAATATATATTAAAATTTACATGTGCAGCAACACATCCATCGTTATGATATTTACTATGTCATGAATGGCAAGTGATTGCTGTGGCACATTCAAAAACCAAACATGCACACGACTTTTCTTGTTCACCCATCTTCTAGCTAAACAGTGTAGTGTGTATTCACCACTATTAACCTGAACATTTTTACTACCAAAATTTTTTCAAACATCTTTTATTCAAAGCATCTATTGTTATAATATGCCGCTTAGATTACCTCTGTAAAAATTTGTAATATGTAAATATGTATACATTTGTTTTAAATCTGAAATTAAAAGGCATATACAAAACAAGAGTCAGAAGTCATATGCAAAGATTGGTCTTACAAAAAAGGCTAAGCTAAGGTCAGACACCTATTTCTCAGGACAAGCTAGAATTTGGTAGTTACTTAGAAGTAATATATAAATGTATTCCCATGATGATCTATATTTATCAAAATCAACATTAGTATACATTTCACTGTTTCAGGTGCAACAGTAGCAATGGTGAAAATGGGTTGGATGACTGATGGGTTAAAAAATAATCCAGCTAATAATTATCCCATGTCTACTGATAAAAGGACGGACTAAATTTATGTATGCATGTATGTATGTATGCATGTATAGAAGTCCATCAGTCTGGTGAGTAATCTACTTAGCATATGCTTTTCTATTCCAACAATTTATACAATTATTATAATATTGAGAGTATAACCTTTCAAATAAGACCAACTGTAGCCCAGCTACATGCAAATAGCGCTCCTTTTCCTTAATGTGTCATTAAAGGAGTCTTAAGTTAATAAATTTCCCACCCTTACTGAATCTTTCTTGTATTTTCTACTTAATTGGGAACATGGTTTCATTGATGTTTGATCTGGGTTCAAATAATAGTAGTTCATAGTAAATTTGCAGAAAACTATTTAGTTATAAAAACTTTAATCTTTTCTGACGAATGTGAGCTGCTTTTTGCTACAGTATTTATTAGTGATGCTTGCGGTGTTATTATCTCACAGGTTTTTTATTAGTGGTGTTTGCGAAACAAGTGAAGCACTACTATTATTATCTCACAAATTGGCTCCACTGACATAATGGGGACTTTGGTATGTAACTAGACTGTTCTGTTTGTCATAGACCCATGAAAAAGGTGTCAATCCGTGGGGCTCATTCTGGAAATTCCCCCGAGACCACTTTTGACAGATTCTGGAATAGGGTAAGAATTTCATAGAAATATAAATTTTACCTTATTTGAAGATGCTAGCAAGCTGTGTCAGAACATACCCTGCAAGATGTTAATTTGCCCCATTAATATATAATGATTTAACATTGTCAAATCGTGCAGCTTATTCGAAAATGGGGTGCTTGACATGACTTTTCTATGGGGTGGACTTTCTAAATTGCCCCAGCAGGGGGCGTTCATCTTACCGTCACCTAGCATCATGTTAAGATGATTAGTATGATGATTAGCATGTTGCTAGCATAATACTAACATAATGAGCATGTTTCTTGCATTTTGCTAACTGTATTAGCATGTTGCTAGCATGACTAATGTTTTGAAACGGCAAGCACCACTCATTTTTTTCAGAATTGAATTTTATAGATGGTGTGATGGTTTTTCAGAATTGAATATATGGCATGTCTAACTTTCTCATTATCTTTCACATTTTCTTCAGAAAATATAACTCTGTAGTTTAGTTTTTGTTGTTTTTTGGCTTCACAACAAATAGTGTCAACATTAACTTAAAACTTGTTCCCCCACTGTTCAGGGAATGGAGATGTTACAGATGGATTTAATGGTCTTGCTATAGTGCAAGGTCTTACATTGTAATTCTCAGGAATTCTCATGAGTGCATTTCTCAGGAACCATGTGTGCCACAAACAAAATTTGAGTCGTTCAGATCAACAAACATATATTTTTACTAATTGGCTTTATATGCAAAATTTACTTTTACACACTGATTGCCACACATCAATCTATTCTAATCAACCACAGCTGATTTTGTTATAAACGTTTAGTTTGTCAGTGCTTAAATGGCCACAAAGGAAAGATTCTGAGATCATATGCAATATCTGGATATATACAGTTGTGGCAAAAGTTTTGAGAATTACATAAATATTGGAAATTGGAAAAGTTGCTGCTTAAGTTTTTCTAATAGCAATTTGCATATACTCCAGAATGTTATGAAGAGTGATCAGATGAATTGCATAGTCCTTCTTTGCCATGAAAATTAACTTAATCACCCCAAAAAAACTTTCCACTGCATTTCATTGCTGTCATTAAAGGATCTGCTGAGATCATTTCAGTAATCGTCTTGTTAACTCAGGTGAGAATGTTGACGAGCGCAAGGCTGGAGATCATTATGTCAGGCCGATTAGGTTAGAATGGCAGACTTGACAAGTTAAAAAGAGGGTGATGCTTGAAATCATTGTTCTTCCATTGTTAACCATGGTGACCTGCAAAGAAACACGTGCAGCCCTCATTGCATTGCATAAAAATGGCTTCACAGGCAAAGATATTGTGGCTACCAACATTGCACCTAAATCCACACTTTATAGGATCATCACAAACTTCAAGGAAAGAAGTTCAATTCTTGTTAAGAAGGCTTCAGGAAGTCCAAGAAAGTCCAGCAAGCGCCAGGATCGAGAGGATTGAGCTGCGGGATCGGGCTGCCACCAGTGCAGAGCTTCCTCAGGAATGGCAGCAGGCAGGTGTGAGCGCATCTGCATGCACAGTGAGGCGAAGACTTTTGGAAGATGGCCTGGTGTCAAGAAGGGCAGCAAAGAAAAGGTGAGCGCTACCATCAGTCCTGTGTCATGCCAACAGTAAAGCATCTTGAGACCATTCATGTGTGGGGTTGCTTCTCATCCAAGGGAGTGGGCTCCCTCACAATTTTGCCCAAAAACACAGCCATGAATAAAGAATGGTACCAAAACACCCTCCAACTGTAACTTCTTCCAACAATCCAACAACAGTTTGGTGAAGAACAATGCATTTTCCAGCACCGTGCCATTAGGCAAAAGTGATAACTAAGTGGCTCGGGTACCAAAACGTTGAAATTTTGGGTCCATGGCCTGGAAATTCCCCAGATCTTAATCCCATTGAGAACTTGTGGTCAATCCTCAACAGCCGGGTGGACAAACAAAAACCCACTAATTCTGACAAACTCCAAGAAGTGATTATGAAAGGATGGGTTGCTATCAGTCAGGATTTAGGCTCAGAAGTTGATTGAGAGCAGCCCAGTCAAATTGCAGAAGTCCTGAAAAAGAAGGGTCAACACTGCAAATACTGACTCTTTGAATAAATGTCATGTAGTTGTCGATAAAAGCCTTTGAAATGTATGAAGTGCTGGTAATTATATTTCAGTACATCATAGAAACAACTGAAACAAAGCAGTTTAGCAGCAAACTTTGTGAAAACAATATTTGTGTCATTCTCAAAACATTTGGCCATGACTGTACTGTAAATGGGACAGCTACAGTCAGTTAGCCAGTTATCAGGAACCTCAAGTCTGATTAAGCTGAAATTTGCTACATACACTGCGTCTCCCCAACAATTCTGACACACTAGTATTTAGTTGCAGTGCCTCTTGCAAAAAACATCACAGCATTTTTTCCTGGTATCTGACTTAAACTTATTGCCATATTACATTGGTGAGACTAGACCTGTCCCACCGATTTAATCCCAGATCATAATACTGGCTCTTGAGGCTCATACAGTGAGCACTATGCATGACGCATCATGTCTTGTACCTCTTTTATTATCATGACAAGGCCAACACGCTGGCATATGGTAAATCTAGAATCACTATCAAGTCATTTTCTTATGGCCACAAAGCTGTTAAGTACTAATCCTCTGAGTTTTTTTTTCACATTGTGGGAAAAACCCTTGCTTTCCTTACACTGCTGTGATGTTAAATGTTGTTGCAATTGTTTTTATGATAACACTTCATTCTTTAAGTGGTCCCCAGTCACATTCTATCATAAGGTTTTCCAACCACATTCTTCTGCATATGTTTTATAATTTGTTGGACAGTATTTAACCCGATTCCAGTAATTTCAGCAATTATCTTATTTGTTCTTCTTGCTTGACGCGGGCCAATAATTTTGACCTGAAACACAATAATTGTTTTTTTTCTATTAGCATGAGATAAATCTCCCAATATGATTATTTCAGAAATCAACTGAAATGTAGCCAGCTAAGCATATTTATCACTGTGGTAGCTAGGCAGAGTATATATGCTACCTCTAAATGGATTCGTATGACGATCACTTTTCAAATATGGTTGCCATTAGTGTTGCTTGCATAGTGAAGTAGTAATATTATCTCACAGGTTTATTATTAGTGGTGTGAAGTGAAGCATAATGGGGACTTTGGCACGTAAAATAGACTGTTCCGTTTGTCACAGACCCATGAAAAAGGTGTCAATTCGTGGGGCTCATTCTGGAAATTCCCCCGAAAAATTCTTTTGACAGATTCTGGAACAGGACAAGAATTTCATAGAAATATAAAATTTACCTCTGAAGAGGCTAGCAAGCTGTGTCAGAACATACCCCGCAAGAGTTTAATTTGCCTTAGAAATCAATAAAATACTATTAAGCTGTCATGAAACTTGGATGGTCAGTTCATAGAGTGAGGAGTAATATGATCCCATTATTACCTAATGCAATCTCATTAAAGTAATATCATTAGTACTAATAGAAATAGCAATACGAATAGGAGTAATAGCAGTAATATTCTTCTAATCTTTCTTACCGCTATTAAGGTTTAGTTTTCAATTCTGGTTTCATTGTCCAGCGAATCTGAAATTCCGATGCCTGAAGATTGGTAGATTTTATCTATGGAGAAAAAAACACTATGTGTTACACAATACTTCACATACAATATATAATACACTTTATATACATATACATTTACTAACTTTACTCATAATTATGAGTTGAAGTTGGCATATATAAGCTGAAGTTAGTAAATGTATATGCCCCTTTCTACTAATAAAGAAGGAGCAATAATGTGCACTAAAGGAATTACAATCAGCAATGGTCAGTGAATGTAGCTACAAGGTACTACAAAGTAAAAAACATACCTTTTGAAGAATGTTGTCTTTTATAGTAGGGTTGCTGAGATCCTCAGTGCTATTAATTTTTAATCTCAGAAATGCCCACTTAATACTAGGCCCTAGAAAAAGTCAAGTATACTGATATTTAACAACTGTTTTAAAACTTAAATATGCATGAAAATGTAAACTGAATATTTACCTTCATAAACTTGCACCTCACAAAGTGTGAGAAACTGGTAAATATTGGGAATGATAATGTTCACATAACGACCCATCATATTGCAGGTGTAGCTTGCAGATGCACCAGCTGGGATGGTAGGGATAACAACACATCTGGTTCGAGAGAGAGAGGGAGAAAGAGAAGGACATGACTATATGACTGTGTGCAGAAAACTTATTTCAAAAGGTGGACAAAACCTTAAAACCAGTATTTTTTATTTTAAAAATGTAAACACTTTTTTATCATCAATAATTGGTGTAATTTAAAAGATTCCGTAAGATAATTTTCAAAAAGTTTTCATGTCTTTTATAATGATGTATATAAAATATATATGGATAATAATGGATAACATTGCAACACAAGTAATTCTGAGTCTTTTAAAATTGTGATTAAACTAGATACATTTTTAATCGATTGACAGCACACACGCAGTACTTCAGACCCTTTAGATGGTGTGTCTAAAGTTTAGACACACTATCTAATTCAATGATCGATACTCAAGGCATCCAAATATGCAATAATCTCATATCAACAGTTGATCTTGAGATGTGTCTGCTGCTTATGATCTGTAAAACCATCATAATGGCTCTAATCTGAGGTGCTCAGCCACTCTCTGATGATGCTCATGAGTGCCAGTTTCATCATGGTGTTTAATGTTTTTTTTTTATTCATGTCTTAAATGTCAACTGACTGTTGTTGCTCAATTACTTAATGCCATATGTTATTTTACAGTTTTAAAATCTACAGTATTGTTATAGAATGTTTAAAATAAATCACTAATCAAAAACAAAAAAGAAACATGGAATTAGAAGTTGTCTCCAAACTTTTGACTGGTACTGGTTATTTATTTATGTATTTATTGATTGATGATTTACCTGGGGTTATTGTTGCCATTGTTGTCTAGGGAGTCACCAATGTGAATCTCTGCACCAGTTATCCGTTGTGAACAGCAGTCGCCTCTGTTTGTGATGACTACTGTTCCAATAACATACTCTTCCAACAAATCCACCCTCCACCATGGGCTATATTCTTGAGTTGTGTGTGAACATGAGCCAAAACTAACAGAAGATGCTGTGTTACCATCAATAGCCTTAGCAGGATAATAGCTTGATAATGTAGAAGATTGTGTTGCTGTTCCTCCTAACGCCAAATCAACTGGAGAAACAAAGGAAGAATAAATATAAAAAGAGAAAAAGACAAAATAAGAAAAAAAGGAAAATAATAACCCTGACTTAAGGAGATGTGAGAGGTTTGTGTTTTATGTTTGAATTTTGTTTTTGTTGTGTTATATTGTTATGTGGGCTTTTGTGTTTAATTAATAAATCCATGTCATTCCTGAATGGGAAAAGCTTCCATAAGGATGCACAATCAAGAGGAACTGGAGGCGCTACAAAAGGCAGGGCTTATGGTGAATCCCAGCGAGTGTCACTTGGATGTGGGCTTTTGTGTTTAATTAATAAACCCATGTCATCTCTGAATGGGAAAAGCTTCCATAAGGATGCACAATCAAGAGGAACTGGAGGCGCTACAAAAGGCAGGGCGTATGGTGAATACCAGCAAGTGTCACTTGGGGCTGACCGAGGCACAGTACCTCCGGTACAAGAATGGACACAGACTATGGACACCCCAAGAAAAAAGTGAACCTGTCTGATCTTACCTGCAATCTCAAAAAAGGACTTCCGGAGAAGGTGTGTTGGGGAGAGAGAGAGAGAGAAGAGAGAACCTTACTGCAACTAAAAGCCCACCTCACCAGTTCCACTGTTCACTGGAAACTGTCCATTCCTGGTACACACAGACGGCAGCTAGCCTGGACATAGGACAGCAAAGAGCACCCTGTCGTGTATACAAGTAGAATGCTCTCAAACACTGAGCAGAAATATGCGGCTATAGACAGGGAAGCCCTTGCCATTAAGGGGGCAATCGAGAAGTTATTATCCGATCTAGAATGGCAGCACTTCACTTTGGTTATAGTTAATTTGTCGTGTTTGACAAAGCAAAGCAGCAAAGCAAAGTTGATTGGCAAAGCAATAAACAGAAACAAAAAAGCTGGTCTGAAAACTATAAATTATCCAGTGAGTGGCATTTTTCAGGGAAAAAATATTTGTTGATGTTTGAGGTCAGAGGAGAGTGGCATGGTTAGAGCTGATAGAAAGGCAAATGTAACTGAAATAACATCTTGTTATGAATGAGGTATGCCAAACAGCATTTCTGAATGCATAACATGTCAAACACTGTAGCAGGCTACAGCAGCACAAGACCATTCCGGGTTCCACTCCTGTCAGCTAAGAACAGGAAACTAAGTATACAATTCACCCAAATCCCTAAAATTGGACAAAAAAAAGAATGGAAAAACATTTTTTGGTCTGTTGAGCCTCGTTCCAGTTGAGTATCATTTAAATGCCAGAGCATATCTAAGTATTGTTGCTGACCATGTCCACCCCTTTATGACCACAGGATAATATGCTATGTCAGGAAGCTAAAATCATCTCAAACTGGTTTCTTGAACATTGCAATTTTGTTGTACTAGAAAGAGTTTTCTGTACTAAATGACCTCCACAGTCACCCGATCTTGGTCCAGTAGAGCACCTACTCGAAAATCTGCTTCATACACGTTAGCTCACCACACTGATGACAATGAAATAAAAGGAGATTTGATTACCACTCTGGGCATCAGTTGAAAGTAAAAGCAACCACCACAATTAGCAGTATAGTCTTAATTTTGTATTTTATAAATGTATTTTAGCTTGGAAGGGGAGAAAACTATGATTAAATACGATTTTGAAGTCATATTTGCAACAAAGTTTTGGAGTTAGTCCTTTCAGAGTAGGTGAACACGCAGTCAACACTAGTCCAACATCATTTCATAAGTAACTTTAACTTTCAAAAACAACCCAATACTAAAAGTGTCCTACCATCCGTAATATTGGGATGCTAACATTGCCAAGCTAATATTGTTCCGGTAACCAAAAATATATTTTTGAAACTTCAGTAAATGGTTAAATCTTTTAAATAGTTGCATGAATTTTTTAGTATTTGATATATTGGCTTTTTGCTTTAATTATAGCACCATAGCTGGCATGGACTCCACGAAGTCACGATCAATTTTATGATCAAATACATTGCGTGTTGTCTGAAGGATTAGACAAAAGGAAAAGCAGTTAACATGGTTTCTCATTTTTATTTAAGGAAAGATGTCCAATTTTTAATGTTCGTGTGTGTTTCTATATTCTACTACAGTATATTTATACCTTTCTGATGAGTCAGTATCCACTGTGATGAAAAAATGCATATCCCTGTGCCAAAATATGCATTTGGTTATTGCCTGCTTATTGAGAGATGTAATAGGAAGAAAACGTAATAATTTTTGTAATCTATACAAAAATATTTCCTTTTAAAATCTTTATAATTTTACAAGATACCGAAAATCAGACTTTACCTAAAAAAAGAAACATGAGCCACTGAGAACTCTTCATTTTCTTTTCAAATAGAAAGAACATATTTAGATCATTTACAACAAATAAAAAAAGGACAGGAAAACAGATAAAGATGCAATGTAGCATTCAACTTCAGACTTTTACTGTGCACATCAAATTATATTTAATGCCTCATATCAAAACCATTGTATTATGGCACAGTATAAAGAAATTTATTACTTACCTACCTTCACTTAAATCAAAGAGCCAACTCTCTGACGATTTTTAACTCTCAGCTCATACACTTGGTGCTGTGTGCTGAATGATTATTTAGGTTATTTAAAAGGCAAATGCACTTTGTGTTTACAAATGCAGTAACGTTTGCTTCACATGACCATTTCAAGTAAAAAAAAAACAACAAAAAAAAACATGAAAACAAGAAGCTTAGTTTAGGTTTTATTTTTATGCATAAATTTGATCTATTTTGTACATTTAAAATGTATTCAGCATGCCAACTGATTCATTAGTCATGATGTCTGAATCAAGCCATCTGTATGTGTTGCATGAAAGACAAAAGTCCAAAGTGATGGAATGAATACACCTAGAACTTATTTTGGTCAGTGGGACAGGGGATTAGTAATGGGACAAAACATTTCATAACATACATGTCAACTGTTAAAATGTGACTTGCAATTCAAGGGAAATTGCTTCTCAAACTAGCATTTATGATATCCATTAGCAAAAGAATAGGTGATAGTTTATATTTTAAAAGAATGTTTTTCTGTGTGTATAATTGTAAAATGATATTGGATGCACATTGCTATTTAAGCAAAATATTAGTAATAGTAGTAGTAATAAATTGTTTACCATTAAAGTATATATAATTGAAATAATTGTTGTTTCAGTGGTTGTAATATTGTGAAACATGCCCTAAATCCAAGGTTTTGTCCTTCATCAGCATTTTGCATGAATTTTGTAGTTAGGCTACTCAAAGCTCCTGGAGTCGTAATTGCTTTTGCAGGATGTATCGGTAAAAACAGCTAAGCTCATTCATGTTCCAACAGCACAATGCATACAATCATCTAGATACAAATACTGCCAGTTAGTGTTCACATCAAACTTGGTGAAAAATGTGATCTCTGATGTCAGTAAAGATAATATGGTTGTTTACACAAAAAGTTGAGAAAAACAAAAACAATTTGAGGAGCACTGTCAGAGGGGATTAGCCAGACTAGTTAGACCTGACCGAAAAGCTACAGAAAAATCAATTCAGCTGTGTTGAACACAAAACGTCTTGCAACATCAAACATGTCAAACCAAATAAGCTACAGATTAGGGTTCACTCCTGTCAGCTAAGAAGAATCTGACACTGGACAAACATTTTATGACCCCTACCAAAAAGAAGTATACTTAAAGTAATTTTAAAGTAAAAGTAAGTTATTTTATATTAAAGTAGTAATTGCAGTATACTGATATTCAATTTAATTAAATTTTATTTCTACTGTATAGTGCTTGGTCATTACAGCAAAACAGTTTTACAGAATCAAAAGAAAATTATTGAAATGTGAGAAAATTTAAGAGGAACTAGACTTAACTGGGAACCAGCTTTAACCAAACTTAATCACCCTCATTTGAGTGAAATACAGAAATTTCAGCAGAAATTTGCAGTTGTACTGTGTTAGGCAGCTGGAAGTTAAATATAACACATGTTTTTAAGTCAATATGGAGTCCAGTTCCTTATTGGAGGCTCTGTAGGACATTCCAGTCCTGAACTATTGACAAACTCAAGATTTAACATCCTCAACATGAGAACATGTAAGAAAAAGCTCTGCCTTCTGCTGTAGTATTCCTAATATGCGATATTGACAATGCATCCTTGGATGGAAGAATTCTTGACTAACTGAATCTTGTTTATGCAGCATCAGTAGTTGAACACCCAGACAGTAAGGAGTTACAATAATCCAAGATTGAGGTGATAAAAGCATGAAATAATTTTTCTGCATTATTTAGCGATAATATATTGATATATATCTTGATAATATTTATGAGATAATCAAATGCTATCCTGATTATATTATCTACATGAGCTTTAAATGAAAGACTGGAATCTATAATCACATTTTTTACTGTTGTACTTGATGAAACAGAAAGGCCATTCAGAGTTACTGTGTGATCAGATAGCTTACTTCTAGCTGTACAGTCGTGGCCAAAAGTTTTGAGAATGACAAATATTAGTTTTCACTAAAAACTAAACTGCTGCTAAATTGCTTTTAGATCTTTGTTTCAGTTGTTTCTGTGATGTACTGAAACATAAGAGATAACAGTTAAGAGATATACGTTTCAAAGGCTTTTATCGACAATTACATGACATTTATGCAAAGAGTCAGTATTTGCAGTGTTGGCTCTTCTTTTTCAGGACCTCTGCAATTTGACTGGGCTGCTCTTAATCAACTTCTGGGCTAAATCCTGACTGATTGCAACCCATTCTTTCATAATCACTTCTTGGAGTTTGTCAGAATTAGTGGGTTTTTGTTTGTCCACCCACCTCTTGAGGATTGACCACAAGTTCTCAATGAGATTAAGATCTGGGGAATTTCCACACCATGGACCCAAAATTTCAACGTTTTGGTCCCCGAGCCACTTAGTTATCACTTTTGCCTTATGGCACGGTGCTCCATCGTGCTGGAAAATGCATTGTTCTTCACCAAACTGTTGTTGAATTGTTGGAAGAAGTTGCTGTTGGAACGTGTTTTGGTACCATTCTTTATTCATGGCTGTGTTTTAGGCAAAATTGTGAGTGAGCCCACTCCCTTGGATGAGAAGCAACCCCACACATGAATGGTCTCAGTATGCTTTACTGTTGGCATGACACCGGACTGATGGTAGCTCTCACCTTTTCTTTTCCGGACAAGCCTTTTTCCAGATGCCCCAAACAATCGGGAGGCTTCATCCGAGAATACGACTTTGCCCCAGTCCTCCATTTGCTATACCTTCTTGACACCAGGCCATCTTCCAAAAGTCTTCGCCTCACTGTGCGTGCAAATGCGCGCACACCTGCCTGCTGCCATTCCTGAGCAAGCTCTGCACTGGAGGCACTCCGATCCCGCAGATGAATCCTCTTTAGGAGACGATCCTGGCGCTTGCTGGACTTTCTTRGACGCCCTGAAGCCTTCTTAACAAGAATTGAACCTCTTTCCTTGAAGTTTTTGATGATCCTATAAATTGTTGATTTAGGTGCAATCTTAGTAGCCACAATATCCTTGCTTGTGAAGCCATTTTTACGCAACGCAATGATGTCTGCATGCGTTTCTTTGCAGGTCACCATGGTTAACAATGAAAGAACAATGATTTCAAGCATCACCCTCCTTTTAACATGTCAAGTCTGCCATTCTAACCCAATCAGCCTGACAATGATCTCCAGCCTTGTGCTCGTCAACATTCTCACCTGAGTTAACAAGACGATTACTGAAATGATCTCAGCAGGTCTTTTAACGACAGCAATGAAATGCAGTGGAAAGTTTTTTTTTTTTCGGGATTAAGTAAATTTTCATGGCAAAGAAGGACTATGCAATTCATCTTATCACTCTTCATAACATTCTGGGAGTATATGCTAATTGCTATTATAAAAACTTAAGCAGCAATTTTTCCAATTTCCAATATTTATGTAATTCTCAAAATTTTTGGCCACGACTGTACGTGATCCTAGTACCAGAAAGTCCGTTTTGTCAGGATTAAGTAAAAGGAAGTTAATTAACATCCAGTCTCTTCACACATTGCTCAACTTTATTAAGCTGGCTTTTCTCATCTGGCTTTGCCAAGACATATACCTGTGCGTCCTCAGCGGAACAGTGAAAACTAATACCACGCTTATGAATTATGTTGCCCAGAGGAATCATGTGAAGAGAAAATATTACAAGTATGCTTTATTTAGAAGTACCATGTACTAATCGGTGTACTAGTGCTATTAGTACATTATACTATACCCTTGTATTAGTAGTATTTAAGGACTTTTTGGGACTAAATTGGCACACTGTAGTTTACTAAAGTAAGCTTTATGTATAAAAGTAGTAAACTGAGTACATAAACTCAAATTTACGGATTAGTTTTTACTGAAAAAGTAGAAAATAGTAACTAAAATTATAGGTACTTATTACATACTTCTCGTAGACTTTTAGGTTCATAAAAGTACTTTGAAGCTGTGTAAGAGTAGTAATCTTTGATTATACACCTAGCTCACATTTTTTTTATTTTCCACTGCAACTGAACTGTGAAGTATATGGAAAGTCTATTTTGACCTTTTTGAACTTTGAGCTGTTCACTTGATGGATCGCAAAATGATGACGCTGTTTATTTTAAAGGCAAATGCTATTTTTGTTTTACAAATGCAGATAGGTTTGCATCAGAAAACAGTCTATAACTAACCTATAAAATCATTAAGGCTTCAGTCTTTGTTTTATCCATAAATTAATATATAATAGAAAAGTTTTATATAATTAATATAATGTAAAACTCCCATGGATGATAAGTATTCTAACAAAAAAAGCACTTGCAAAAAAGCACTTTGGTTCAAAGAAGATCAGTGTACCTCCTTTTAACTCGTCATTGCATGCTTCATGAAAGACTCTGAGGAAGCGGTTGTAATAAAGCAACCCTCAAAGCAACTTTGCACCAAGATTAAAAATGGATTTACTCAAAGAACTGACATGCAGAGATAAGCAATTGATGTTCGATTCACTCATTGACCTTGCAATCTACTGATGAACGGACGAGGAGATGGAAGGAAAGATTACTGTATGTAAGTATGTTTTTACTGTGGTAGAACCAACCATGTCCATGGTTACCTAGCACACTCCTTGATCCCTGATTGCACTCGCGCATGGGATCAATCTAGCACGCCCCATGGTCAGTACCATGTTTCTTTCTCTCACTCAACAGTCATCCCACACACAGTCGGACAAGCACTAATATATTTCCTGAATTTAAAAATAAAAAAGAATCCCCATCCTAAAACACCCTGACAAGCCATTTATTGTTGAAGTAGATGCATGTGAAGCAGGGGTTGGTGCAATCCTTTCTTAACGGTTTGGTGATAAACCTAAACGTAGAAAACCAATAATGGTAGCAAGCAAGCAAGCTAGCCCTAGAAGAGTGAAAACATTGGTTGTAGCAGGCTCAATCTTACCATATTCACTGACCATAAAAACTTCGAACACCTCCAGTCTGTGAACCCTCGCCAGGCCCATAGAAGTTAGTAAAACTAGGCACTCCAGTTGTCCATTTTATTGAAAATTTTACTATATAACCCAATATGTGTGTGTTTGTGTGTGAGGAGACAGTTTTGATATAATTTCATGCATTTATTTATGTATATTGTTCCTGTTAGGCTACTTAAACTAAGTAAATATATGGTACATCCAAGATAAAAAGTGGGACTGTTGTATTAACTTCATCACCTTCCCCTCTCTACTCATCACAGTGTCTGCTGAAAAACAACTCGCATTCTGTAATCAGGTTTTATCCATTAGACCCCTCACTAATTACATCCCTTACTAGAGTAAGCGTTCCACCAAAATTAAGTGACGGAATAAGTAGGCCATAGTCAATGAAGATATAATAAATTCTGGGAATTTTAGGGTGTTAATCCTACACTGCATGTTTAAAAAAAAACACTTTGCATACTTCACAATCGTTTAACACATTTAGGAATGGCATCTCATCAAGGTCGTAAATGATGTCAAATGATATCTTTACGTTTCAGAATAAGTATAAAATGTAAATGTTAATAAGATGATAGATGTATGTGTAAATAGTAACAAGTAGTAAATGTTAAGCATGAATATAAAAGTTAAAGATATTCTACAATATTAAATATAAATCTTAAATGTGAATATACAGTGCCTTACAAAAGTATTCATAGTTCTTGAACTTTTCCAGATTTTGTCACATTACATCCATAAAAATAAACATTTATTTTATTGGGATTCTATGTGATAGAACAACACAAAGCGACACATAATTGTGAAAAGTCAGCAAACGTGTAAAAAGTTGCTCTGGTCAGATGAGCCCAAAATCCAACATTTTGCCTAAATGTGAAATCACATGCACACCAGCCTGAACACAACATTGCCACTGTGAAACATGATAGAGGCAGCATCATATTATGGGGATACTTTTTTTTCCAGCAGGGACAGGAAAGCTGGTCAGTTTATGGGAAGATGAATGGAGTGAAATACAGGACAATCGACCCTAAACATACAGCCAGAGCTACAATGAAATGGTTTAGATCAAATTGTATTAATTCAAATCAATAAAATTTTATTTGTATATCGCTTTTAACAATGGCTATTGTCACAAGGCAGCTTTACAGAGTCAAAAGAGAACCATGGAAAGGGATATAAAATCTTAAAAATGTGTATAAATAAAATTATAAAATTGGCCCTAATGAGCAAGCAGAGGGCAAGGATGGCAAGGAAAAAGTCCCTGAGATGGCAGTAGGAAGGAACCTTAACAGGAACCAGACTTAACGGGAACCGATTCTCATTTGGGTGACAACAGATAGCATGGATTGTAGTACAGAAATACTGTGTATTAGGCAGCTGGAAGTTCAATGCAACAGTTAATGTCTAAATTAATATGGAGTCCAGTTTGTTATTAGAGGCTCAAGTAGAATGTAGGAAATTCCAGTCCTAACAAAGCCCACCTCAGAGCACACACATGGGTCCTCCATGCAAGGAGGCACCAGAATACGTCAGACAGGTCCAGGGATTCAAGGCAGCATCTAAATATACCAGTTCACCAAAATACTCTACCAGTTCTCCCAGATCAGCTCCTTAAATTAAGGCAAATCTAAAAAAAAAAAAATAGCCTGGATTTGAGGCTATTCCTTAAAAATGTAATGAGTCTCTCTCATATATTAGTTTCAGCTTTTAAGTTGCATTACTGAAATTAATGGACTTTTGTACAATATTTTAATTTTTCGAGTTTCCCCTGTAGTTGAATAACCATACAGTAAAGTGTTACTATAATTTAACCTAGAGGTGATAAAATACAAATAATCTTTCTGCATTGTTTAGTGACAATATTTTCCTTACCTTCCTTCCTATCCTGGTAATATAATCTACATGAGCTTTAAATTACAGATTGGAATCTATGATTACAACAAGGTCTTTTACTGTTGCACTTGATGGAACGCTTGACTGAAAGGCCATCCAGAGTTACAATGTAATCAAAAAGTTTATTTCTATTTGCATGTGTTCCTAGTACCAGAACTTCTGTTTTGTCAGGAGTAGGCAGAAAAAAAGTTTATTAGCATTCAGTCTCTTATGTCCTTCACACATTGCTCTCAACTTTATTAAGCTGGCTTTTCTCATCTGGCTTTGCTAAGACATATAAAGTATGTAAATCAGCATAACACTAAAATCTAATACAATGCTTATGAATTATGTGGCCCAGAGCAAGCATGTAAAAGAGGAAAATGAGTGTGATGAGTGAAATTAGTTAATTCTCTTCAAGGGTAGTAAAATATTCTCTCACCACTGCATGTTATCGATGTGGTGATTAATGTATCGGTCTTATTCCTAGTTAATTTTGCTAATTAATCAAAAATATAGGCTTGTTTTTGGTATTTTTCTTATAAGAGTGGAGAGATACTATATGTTGATCTAGCAAAACTAAGAGCTTTTTTCACAGTTGAAGAATGCTATTTGAAATGCCAACTATTCAGTTTGATGCCATTAAATATTCTAATGGTCTGTTTTAAAGTGCATTTGTGATCATTATACTAGGGGAGCGGGTTTCTTATTTTTAATATTTTTTCTTACAACTATATTATATAGTTAATATTATAGCTATGTTGACTAAATAACATCACATATTCAGTCACCTGATTGAGTTCTGTGGGGCCAGGCGGTGATTCATTCATAAGTAATAACTCTGGGAGATTACTGATATTGCTCTGTGTCATAGTTGATGTGAATCTACATTTACTGCAGTAGCGCAGCGCTGTGCGTACAATTATTATGACACTTTTTAAATGAGACAAGATAATGATCTAAAATACCTGGACTGTGAAGTTATTACATTTCTTATACTTCCTCCGAAGGATATTATTAAATCTAAAGTGTGGCCTGCTTTATGAGTGGATCCTAATACACACTTTGATCCCAACTGAGTAAAGTATGGACTTAAATGCTGTTCTCAGATTCTGGAAATGAATATAAAATTCTCCAGCAATGAATGCTTTGTCAACAGAAATGACCAGGTTTTATTGGATTAGCCTGTTTGTCCGCTCTTATCCAGAATAACCTACAAAAAGTGCTTTGAAGTTTGTCACTGGGTTACTAGATAATAAACTAAGTGCCATTTTTTCCTCTAGCGCCAATATCTTCTCCAAACATCCTGCACTCCTGCACATGCTAAACAAGCTGAATATCGGCCATTTTAACATATCTGAATTTTTTGTTGTTTAAGATGGAATCCGCTTGGTGTTCTTAAACAAAGAAACTAGCACATTCTCCAAAAAGCAAAAAAGCAGGGAAGAAAAACAAAAGTGGGAAGTGCAGTAAAAAGATTATGATGGAAAAAAAAAAAAGAAAAAAGATGGCAGCGTGCAAGGACACAGCGGCTCAGTGCTCTTCATTCCAGTGTTTATTTTGTATGTATGTGCTGGTACTATTATATGTTTTAGTCACATTATGTCGAGCCATCATCCTCAACAGCCGACAGGAACTTTTAAGGATTGGAGTGTGCAGCAAAGCAAGTGTTTCATCAGAGTTCCTTTGCTCCCACGACACTCCAGCAGACATAGCAAGGAGCCCTGGCTCCCCATGTATCATCATTCCTGCAAGCAGGCGACAGACGCAGCGCAGAGAGAGAAAGCAAAAGCGAGGTTGCAGGGCCGGCGCGCTAGCGAGGCTACGCCAACAGCCGGTTAAACCACTGCTCCCCAGTGTTTTTCTCACAAATGCCAGATCTCTTGTCAACAAGATCGATGAACTGAGGCTACAAGTGGTATCAAATAAAATTGTAAAGAACATTGTGTTCTGTGGATCACTGAAACTTGGCTTCACTCTTTGATCCCTGACTCTGCTATCCAGCTCGCAGGCTACACAGCACAGCGCTACGATAGGACCAGTGTCTCAGGTAAGAGCAGAGGAAGTGGGCTGTGTGTGTATGTAAATAACAGCTGGTGTACAAACACAATGATGGTGGACAGTCACTGCTCTCTGAACCTGGAGTATGTGACTGTTGGATGCAGACCTATATATCTCCCCAGAGTGTTTACTGTGGTCATGATCACCACAGTTTGCTAATGCTAACTCGGCTTTCGAACTGTTACATCGTAGCATTAGCAGTCAGCTGTGCTAAGCACTCTGATGCCGTGCATATTGTTGCTGGGGACTTCAACCATGTGGATTTAAAACCTGTGCTCCCCAAATTCCATCAGCACATCAAGTGTGCTACTAGAGGAGCTAACACGTTGGATAAAGTCTACACAAACATTAAACAGGGCTACAGGGCTACACCGCGACCGCACTTGGGCCATTCTGACCACATATCACTGTTTTTTAATCCCGGCCTACATCCCACTCAGGAAAACGGCACCTAATACCACAAGGACAGTTAAAACCTGGCCAGACGGAGCCTCTCAGCAATTGCAGGACTGTTTTAGTAGGACCAATGGGGACATTTTGAACACCCAGACCTGGAGATATTTAGTGATAGTGTAATGTGTTATATTAAGAACTGCACAGACATTGTCACAGTGGATAAATGTATTTGCATTCACCCAATCAGAAGCACTGGATGACAAGGGAAGTCCAGAGGCTGCTGAAAGAGAGGAATACTGCCTTCTGGTCTGGTGACAAGGCCCTCTACAGCACAGCCCGTACTAGTCTGAAGAGGGGCATCCGAGAGGCCGTCAGATTATAAGAGTAAGATTGAGGAACATCTGAACAGCAATAACAGCAGGCAGATGTGGATGGGTGTCCATTCATATGATGAATATATAAACACACATATGCACAATCACACTGATTTTCAACCACCTTAATTTGTTCATACCTACCTATCTGAACTGCTCTTTGCAATATTTGCACAATATTTTATTTCACTTTGCGATTTGCACAACAATATTTTTGAACACAATGTAAATTGATTACTTGCTGCTCTCTCCACCTCAACCCATACCTTATCACTAAAAAGGTATTCTTAACTGTAACGTGTTACGTTGTTGTGTTGTCATGTACTGTAGCTCTTCGTTTGCACATTTGGACGTGCACTTTGTTGTCTCTTTTTTGTATAGAAATTGATAGTTTTTTAGGTTAACTTAAAAATGTAAAAATCTGCGTTGTTAAATTTGTGTTGTTAATTTATGTCGTTGCATGTATGTAGCACCTTGGTCCTGGAGGACCGTTGTTTCGTTTCACTGTGTACTGAACTGTATATGGTTGAAATGACAATAAAAGCCTACTTGACTTGACTTGCTTCTATACTACTCCAAACAGGGGGCATACGTCATGTATATAAGTCCGTAAAAATGTTTGCTACCTGGCCCTTTGCCAATTGGCATGCGGCTGTGAAAGATTTAGGTTCTACTTGCTGAGCGGAACATGGCTATGAAAAGTGTTGAGATATGACAGGTTTAAATTCCTCTCCATCCTTCATTACTACTGAATACCTGGTGTGATTCCCTAAATGGTCTCTAAAGCTACCCATCAACAAAATAAGTGACTTGCGCTTCAAGTATCTTTCTAGATTCATGGTCGGGTCTCAATCTAGTGAACGCCAAGGAATTAGCCACACAATCATGAGGCGCACCTTCATAGGATAAAGGAATAAACTCAGTTGAGTTAACTGTGTCACATCGTCCAATAGTTTTATATTTAATAAGCTAAAATACAATACAAGCTAAAATATTTGTCCAGGGTTAGGACAAATTCTCCTATTAATTCAACAACGTTTGTATGAACGGTTATTGGGAAACCCATAGTTAATGCAGATGCCTTCTCATATGCATAATGTATTGCTGCAAGTCTCCGCTGATAGCATTGTGGGTAGCCTTGTGCTGCATTATCTAGCTTAGTGCTGTGGTTAAGCTAGTGTAAGCTAGAATAATATAAGTTTTCATTACTTCTTAGAGAAAATTAGATTTGGTTTACGAGTGTTTTGGAATACAAGGTTCCACTGTATTCTTATTATGTTTTTAAACAAACAAAAAATTAATAGAGCCAGTTTGTAATTGCTTGGAGTTTGACGGGCTTCATCTGGATGGCTGAAGGGCCGATGAAAAAACCTGAGAAACATGGTTGATATAGTGCGAAACTCACAATTCTCGGCTTTGATGAACAATTTGTTCTCCAAGAGTCTTGCAGCACCTGACGAACGTGATATTGATGCTCTTCCAGAGCCTGGGAAAAGATAAAGATATCTTCCAAATAGACAAACACAGATGAGTTCCAAGAACATCATTGATTAGGGTCTAAAAGACTGCCGGAGCGTTAGTCAGACCAAACGGAACCACCAGGTACTCACCCATTAGGGTGTTGAAGGAAGTCTTCCACTCGTTACCCTCTTGAATACAGATTAGGTGATGTGCATTGCGTAGGTCCAGCTTGGTGAATAGCCTGGAAGTTCAAAGGCTTTAGCCATCAGCAGAAGGGGGTACAGGTTCTTAATTGGGATTTGGTTTAGGCCCCTATGAAATCAATGCAAGAAAAGAGGAACCTGTCTTTTTTGACGTTGTAGAAGAACCCAGGCCCCGTGGGGGAGGAAAAAGGATGAATGATCCCTGCCGCAAGGGACTCTGTAATGTAGTGATCCATGGCTTTGTGTTCCTTTTCTGCCATCTCAAAAAGACAAAGACACAAATTCACTCAATCAGATTCATGAGCTCCTGGAGCGAGGAAGATAGTTCCCGGAAAACTAGTTCATCTTTAAAAGTGCTTGTGACGGCCACTTAAAGAACATGTTGCTCAGTGCTCGAGTGTTTCACCCACTTGAGAGAGCCAGTGTCCGGAACTCTATGGCGTAGACATAGGCAAAGCAGGAACCTTGGCGAGTTTCAATAGATTGCGTCTCGCTTCTTTGCTGTGACATGAGGGAGGGGTTGGGAGGGGTTCACATTGCATGTAGAAGTCTCTGCCTGACGCCAGAGAGAGACGGAGCTGTTGGAGCTGGGTTGTGACCTCGGCAATGCAGCTCCTACTGATGTGCCCTGAGACGAGTGCCTTGACTCTCCAGTGCCGAGCTCATGCGGTCAACTGCTAGATTCATATAGCTGGCTGGATTATTCTGTCATAGCGGGGAGCAGAACCCGGTGAATCCAAGTGCAGATGGATGAATACAACGTTAAACGAGAGAGTAGTCGGAATGCGGAAGTGAGGGTCAAATGCCGGTGAATCAATTAGCGTAGCCATAGTCAAAACAGGAAGCGTTAGATGGGTAATCAGGAAATCAAACAGTGAGGCAACTATCCAAAAAATGTGAAACAAAAGTCGTAGTCAAAACGAGGAAGCGCAAGATCAAAACCGGGAGCGCTCTGTTGCGAGCTGCAAAATGGAAGGGAGCAATAAAATTATCAGCGAGGCCAAGAGAAAAAGAAAGCAGAAATTATCAGTAAGGGCTTACGTTACGCCTAAGATGTAGATTTTGAAACTTTTAGTTACGCAACTTATTGTTTTTGTATCATTATTTATTTTATCCTTAAAGGTCATTTGAAAATCTTTTTTATTGCATCTGAGAAAACGCTTTAAAATAAGAATGTATGGTGCTGTAATGCACTTAATTAATCTTATTCAACTTCAATACCCCTCTCTCACCTACGCGGTTTCACACAAACAAAACAAAAAAAATAATTATATTAAAATTATGCTTTGTTTAATTACATTAAAACAATGTTTGTCTATATTAATGAGTTTGAATAAATAGCCTATTATGTTAGGAAATTTTAAGGAGTTGAATGTAGAACCTGCCATATTTATGAAGCTAAAACACTAAATTAAACTAGAAAACATGATCAAAGTTTCAATATTTATATTTAACTGTAGAAGGAAGGTTTTTCAAGTCACATGGGAGTAGGTCTCCAAATGAGCCGCAGGTACAGTAAGAACAGAACATGGGCAGCCTCTCATGCACATTAATAGTGGTCCCAACATTGATTGAGATCATTGCATCAGAAAGTAGTTTTCACATTTTTATGTCTGCCAGTTTACAACAAAAAGCCAGACTATTGCCACCCACACACATATTTCATTGTCCAGCCTCATTGGAGTGTTGTTTAAATTGCTCATCAATGTAAGTTTAAAGTTATATGCTGTTTTCTGGTTACATTTTTCTGATTGTCTGATTGTACTTGAACATATGAAAAGATTTATATAATAAACAGTGTGTGTGAGAGATAAGACTCGAATTCTGATTCTGAACGAGCCAAATTTGTGTTAAACATCTATGGGGTCTGCTGAGCAACCCCCCCCCCCCTAACTTGTATATCCTAGAAACGCCCCTTCCAGCTAGAGAAAAATAAAAGCACATGGGAAGGTGACAGAGTGGGAAAAAGTAGCAGACATGACATGAATCATGTCAAGTTCAATGCCACAAAAAATCATATAACGTGTTCTTGACATAATAATGGCCATTAAGGAATTTTGTTTTTTATTCAAGCAGTTTATGTTTTATTAAGGGCATAAGCATGCAAAAAAAAAGCTTGCCTGTGAATGGATTGCTGCAAGTGCAAGCGGGGGTTTGTGAGACAATTTTATTGTACGTTTTTTTCTGGGTTGCTACAATATTATTTCATTTACAAAAACACTTGAAAAGAGCAATATAGGGATTGGCAAAGATGGCTCCACACTACCGGCTTCAGTAGACGAGACTGAAACACAACCGCCCTCTACAGGCAATGTAGTTTAAGTGCCTGAGAACTTCATAGTCAATGTCTTTTCCCTCCTGCACTGCCGTGGCAGTGCATTCTTAACGGCCACATCTGTATATCAAATTATCTTAAATTAAATCATCAATAAAATATGACATTAATTAACCCTTAGGATTCTGAGGGTGTTTTGGGGCCCTAACAAAGTTCAGACATTTATGTAATTTTCAGTTACTTATAAACATATAAATGGCTAAAAATCTGACTACACTGTATTCAGTACAAACTGGGATACAATAATATGTGTGCAGCATGTATGTACAAGTTTGTATTTTGGAGAAAACAACAGTTATGTGTGGTTTTTGAAAAAAAAAAAATTATCATTGAAATAAGGCCAGAAACTACATTCATAACATTTGCTTACAAGACTTTTGTGACCTGGATCTTGTAGTCTAGAGTTTGTGTTTCAAAATGGTGTGATAGTCATCTTGATCACTCATTGACAGAAAACAATATATTCATTTACATTTTCTAAGACACATTTTGTTTAGAAAGGCCATATGCGAGGAGACGTGAACAATTATGAATAATGCTATAATTCACACCAGGGAAGACAAAGACCCAAATAATAATTTGCATAATCAGCCTTTCAGTCAGGTATGTGACGAAATGCTAAACGATAATATTTTAAGGCCAAAAAAAAATTTTTTGTTTGTATTATATTTAGAATATAGTTAACTGACAGGCAAAATAACTCACTCTTACACCCTATACAAAACCTGCTCTCTTACATAGTGCAAAGAAAATGTCCAGGATTGAATAGAGAAGGGCACAGATCATCTTATAGTACTATCATCTTAAAGTACATTTATGGCATAGATATGGCCATGCAAAATAAAATAAAAAAGGGTGTTATGTTTGTAAAAGCCTCTCTTCCACCCTATACACATTTATTAGTGTCACTTTCAAAATGCAGTTCCTGTTTAACTGAAGACATAAGTGAACATTATTACATACCTGGCGTTCCATGGTGATTTTTGCTTCTTACCATACACTGCATTACATTGCGCACAGACCCTGTTACTAGCGGAAGCCAACCAACACGGAATGGTGTAAGAACTCTGTGCTAGTTTCTGGCTTTTGCTCATTGTTGCTGGAGATTGTGACTGTTAGATGCAGACCTTTTTATTTACCATGGGAATTCACCACTGTTTTCATTATCGGAGTGTACATTCCACCTAGCGCTATTGCTAAGGTGGCGCTCTGTGAACTGTATGTAACCCTGCGTTCACATCGAACGCAGTGAGAGCGTCGCGGAAGACCTCCCTTTTAATTGGTTGCCGCTCAACCGCGTCATAGCTCATTACCATAAAGTTGAGCTGATTTCAACTCCCTTCGCCGCTCTCGCCGCACCGCGCCGCTCTTCGACCGCCAGCTCCCATTGAAAATGAATGACTTCCGGCGTCTTTGACGCTCTCGCCACATTCGGTGTGAACGCATGGTAAGGATCAGTAATCTGCAGAACTCACACCAGGATGGACTGTTTATTGATCCTGGAGATTTTAACCACACAAATCTCAAGTCAGTGCTTCGTAGGTTCCATCAGTATGTGGACTTTACAAAGAGAGGAGAAAACACGCTGGATCTTGTTTACACAAACATCCCCGGCGCACCCGGGAGCCACCTCGGCTACTCAGACCACATATTATGCTAATTCTGGCATACAGACCACTCATCAGTCGTTCAAAACCGGTTCTGAAGCAGGTGAAAACCTGGCCAGCAGGAGCCATCTCTGCGCTTAGAACATGTTTAGAGAGGCTGCGACTTACGGCGACTTCACTGACTTGGAGTACACGTCATCAGTGACCAGCTACATCAACAAGTGCACAGATGACGTCACTGTCTCCAAGTACATCATCTCACGACCCAACCATAAACCGTGGATAAATGCGGAGGTGCATGCACTACTGAGGACCCGAGACTCTGCCTTCAGAGCGGTGGCCCTAAGAACAGCAAGGGCCAAACTGTCCCGGGCCATCGGAGAGTTAAAGCATGCACATACCCAGATAATCCACAACAACTTCAAGGATAGCAGTGACACACGGCACATGTGACGGGGCATACTAGCAATCACCAACTACAGGTCTTCATCACCTGCCTGTGACAGTAACGGCCCTCTTCCGAATGCGCTGAACATCTTCTACGCACAGTTAGACATGTAGAACGATGTGAAGGCCAGGGAGACCAACCCTCCTTCGAACGACCAGGTGCTGTCTCAAACCACGTTTGATGAGAGGAAAACTCTACGCAGAGACAACCCACGTAAAACTGCTGGACCAGACAACATCACAGGCAGAGTGCTTAGAGAATGTGCAGAACAGCTGGCAGATGTTTTCACCGACACCTTCAACATCTCACTGAGGAGCGCCCTCGTTCCCACATGCTTCAAGTCTCCCACCATCTTACCCGTGCCGATGAAGTCTTCTGTGTCCTGTCTCAATGACTACCGCCCTGTTGCACTCACACCCATCATCATGAAGTGCTCTGAGCGGCTCGTCATGAGACACATCCAGACCCTGCTGACCCCCCTCACTGGACCCCCTGCAGTTTGTGTAGCATTCAAACCGTTCGACGGACGACGACATCTCCACCATACTCCACCTGGCACAGACACATCTCGAAAAGAACACTTGCGTCAAAATGCTGTACATAGATTTCAGTTCAGCATTCAATACAATCATCGCCCCATACCTGATCGGGAAAATGAGCTTGTTGTCCCTGAACACCTCCCTCCATAACTGGATCCTGGACTTTCTGAACGAAAGACCTCAGGCAGTGTGGATCGGAAACTACACCTCCAGCACCACCACACTGTGCACGGGGGCCCCCAGGGCTGGTGCTCAGACGCCTGCTGTTCACGCTGCTGACTCATGATTGTGTAGCGACACACAGCTCCAATCATATCATCAAGTTTGCCGATGACACGACCGTGGTGGGTCTCAACAGCAAGAACGACGAGTCAGCATACAGAGAGGGAGTGCAGAAGCTAACGGACTGGTGTAAAGACAACAATCTGTCTCTGAACATCGATAAGACAAAAGAGATGGTTGTTGACTACAGGAGGACACGGAGCGATCAGTCTTCGCTCAGCATTGACGGCTCTTCTGTGGAGATGGTCAATTCTGGCATACAGACCACTCGTCAGGCGTTCAAAACCGGTTCTGAAGCAGGTGAAAACCTGGCCAGCAGGAGCCATCTCTGCACTTAGAACATGTTTAGAGAGGCTGCGACTTACGGAGACTTCACTGACTTGGAGTACACGTCATCAGTGACCAGCTACATCAACAAGTGCACAGATGATGTCACTATCTCCGAGTACATCATCTCACGACCCAACCATAAACCGTGGATAAATGCGGAGGTGCATGCACTTCTGAGGACGCGAGACTCTGCCTTCAGAGCGGTGGCCCTAAGAACAGCAAGGGCCAAACTGTCCCGAGCCATCGGAGAGTTAAAGCATGCACATACCCAGATAATCCACAACAACTTCAAGGATAGCAGTGACACACGGCACATGTGACAGGGCATACAAGCAATCACCAACTACAGGTCTTCATCACCTGCCTGTGACAGTAACGGCCCCCTTCCGAATGCGCTGAACAGCTTCTACGCACAGTTCGACATGTAGAACGACGAGTCAGCATACAGAGAGGAAGTGCAGAAGCTAACGGACTGGTGTAAAGACAACAAYCTGTCTCTGAACATCGATAAGACAAAAGAGATGGTTGTTGACTACAGGAGGACACGGAGCGATCAGTCTTCGCTCAGCATTGACGGCTCTTCTGTGGAGATGGTCAAGAGCACAAAATTCCTGGGTGTCCACTTGGAGGAGAACCTCACCTGGTCCCTCAACACCAGCTCTCTGCACAAGAAAGCCCAACGTCTTTTCTTCTTGAGAAGGCTGATAAAGGCACAGCTTCCACCATCAATCCTCACCACCTTCTATAGAGGAACTATTGAGAGCATCCTGAGCAGCTGCATCACTGTCTGGTGTGGAAATTGTACCATATCAGACCGCAAGACCGTACAGCGGATAGTGAGGACAGCTGAGAAGTTCTTCGGGGTCTCTCTCTCCTCTATCAAAGACATATACACCACACGCTCCATCTGCAAAGCCACCAGCATTGTGGCTAACCAGACACACCCCTCACACTCACTCTTCACCCTCCTTCCATCTGGAAAAAGGTACAGAAACATTCAGGCACTCACATCCAGACTATGTAACAGGTTTTATCCACAAGCTACCCGTCTCCTCAACACAAAGGGACTGGACTGAAATACACAACACACACAAAAATCATTCAGACGAACTAAATAACATCGGGACTGACACAAATGCACAATCACTCTGATCTACAACCATCTTAATTTGTTCATACCTACCTACCTGTGCTGCTCTTTGCATTTTTTGCACAATATTTATTTCACTCGCTATTTGCACACAATATTTTTGTTACAATGTCAATTGCTTACTGCTGCTCTTCCCACTACCTCAACGCATACCTCATCACATCACAAAAAAAAAGTACTGTAACGTTTTACATTGTTGTATTTGTCATGTAGCTCTTTGTTTGCACATTCGCATGTGCACTTTGTTGTCTATTGTGTATTTTTTGTATAGAAGTTGATAGTTTATTTAGGTTAACTTAAAAAATGTAAAAACGTAAATCTGTCATATCTGAGCCAGTCAGCTAATTAGATCCCTTAGTTAGCTAGCTGGTTCCAGTAAAGTATAGTGTTAATTTATGTTATTGTATGTATGTAGCCCCTTGGCCCTGGACGAACGTTGTTTCGTTTCCCTGTGTAATGAACTGTAATGGTTGAAATGACAATAAAAGCCTACTTGACTTACTAGCAACAGTTCTGTAGCCCGAGGTCAGTCCATGTGCTGGTTGTACACAGTCACAGGTATAGACAGATACTTGTTGTGTGTCCAAACAGTTTAAAATCACTGGAGATCCATCCCAAATCCAAACCCCTTGTTTTCTATGAAACAGGTGGCTGATCGTTTTCACGGTCACAACTGTTTATTAAAAAAAGAAAAATATAACATGAGCGTGATAATACAATGAAATAAACTACTGTATATCATCATCACCAGACCTGCCTAAAGACACCACAAGCTTTTGTAATGTCATACAACAAATTAAAAAAGCAAGGGGCTTTTTAATCTTATATCTGAATATCAATAAGCTACATGAGGCAGTATTTTAGCCACCGGGAGCTGTGGCTAAAATTGTGAAAAGTGTTTGTGCTAAATAACAGTAATGTTATCATTAACATTATCAGCAGTGTCATAAGCTAACCAAAAACTGAACCAAATAGCTACTCTAAGCTAAAGGTATCCAAAACAGGATGAAATACATTGGAATATTTACACCAAAGGTAATACTGAAAACCATCTGTAATCTACATAAGGCATTAGCTTCAGCCACCGGGAGTTTACCTGTTTGTGCTAAGCTACATAATGCTACCATCGTAGAATGGTAGCATGAATAGCAGTGTTTTCTACGTGCTACCCTAAACTATGTATGTGACATTGAAATACAATGTTACATATAAGCTGGCCAAAGCTGGCCAATATGAGGAAAAATAAAATAATATGAGATTTATATTATCAGAATAAGGATTATATGAGACTTAATAACTCACCCATGGTAACAGCTTGCTGGATTCTCCTCATCCGGTGAAGCAAATAACCTTTTAAAACACACCCATTCTCTTTTGGAGTTTCAGTGTTGTTCTGAAGAAAAGATAAACTCCTCCCACTGTCCAGAACATTCTGTAGAGTTTCAGTAACCTGTACAGCACATCACATCTTCCACACGTGCACGAAACTGACTGAATCTGTGTGTGTGTGCGTGCGTGCGCGTGCAGGGGGCGTGGTCTTGTATGTAGCGTGCTTCGACAGCTCTTTTCCCTGTGAATAGCATGTGGGCGTGTCCTACCTACGGTCATTATAAGATAATGAAGTGCAACGAAAAGACTGTGTAACTTGTTTTATTTAAAAGTAAACCCTTTAAGCTTTATATAGATATATTTCTTGTGTCGGTGTGTGAAGTATTCACAGAGTTTCAGTTAATTTTATTGACAGGTTTCAGAAAGATATTCACGGAGACTGCGACGACTGAAAGCGCACCCTGTTTATTTTCTTTATTTTACAAAAGCACAATGTTTTGCTATATAGTGAGTATACATAAAAAACAGAAAAAATGCAAATCCGCTGAGTCAGCGGACCCACGGGCGGGTCAAAGTGCATTTTTTCTGGTAACCATAAAAAGAACTTAAAATGTTCCGTCATTTTTTTTTATCACACATATAAGTATAGTACATCATTTGAATCTGTAAAGGGTCTACTTTTATTTATGTATACTCACTATATAGCAAAATTGGCACAGGTTAGAGATGTCTTCCCTTGCTCAACATAAATCAAAAGTCAACTCTGACACTTAAACTTCGCTTAATGTAATGCAAAATGATGCTGTTTAAAAGGCAAATGCACTTTGTGTTTTACAAATGCAGATATGTTTGCCTGAGAAGACAACCTATGACATCTTATAAAACCATGAAGGAAAAGGCTTCAAACATAAATATATAATATAGTTATACTGTAGGTTTTATCCAGCACGACAATTAATTCATGAACCAGTCTATGTCTGATTTATGAAAACTGTTGTACAGATGTGTTGTGCAAAAGCAAGACTGGCTAAAACTGTTCCAATGAATCACCCAGCAATCCTTTTGGTCAGTAAGACACGGTTCCAGAATTGGACAAAACATAATTAAAGTGAATTGTTCTAAACTAAAATAATATACTTCAAATTATTAAAATAGTATTTAACATGATAATATTAATTAATGCTGTTGTTTTTGTCAAGCCTCCTTCAAGGGCTTGCCATATAGTATTTTGCAAGTTTACATTGGGCTACACAAAGCTTCACGAGTGCCAGATCATTGCATAATCAATGATTATGGTCATTAAGGTCATTAACGTTGTTATGATTTGACTAGATAGCGTGTTATGTATATGTCTTTTTCTACAGAGCCCTGATGCAGGGCTTCAGAGGGAAGGTTGTGTGTGTGAGCTGTGGGAGTGATTGTTCACACTTATGGGAGGCTTTTCCCGTTCGGAGATAACATGGAATTATTATTTTGCACGCACACAGGACATGCTGCCACATAGGCTCGGACATCTTTGTCCATGCCAGGTCACCATAGATGACGGCTCAGGAATTCTATGACGGCATGCCCAACGTTGTTGGGCAATTGTAGGACCGCTGCAGTGGTTAGCTTGGCCCTGATTATATCATAGACGCATTGGGCCTCGGCCGTCCATTTAAATCTCCCCTGATCTTTTTTTGGTGATACCGCTGAGTGAGGTTGCCAGAGTAACGAAATGACGGAAGAACCCCGTCATTGGTGAACCCCAGAAAGCATTGAACAGCACAAAGCGAGGTAGGCCATGGCCATTGTGCCACTGCTTTTATCTTGGCCAGAACTATGCACAGGTTTCCACAGGACACTACAAAGCCGAAGAAGGAGGTAGTGGTCAATTGGGATTTCTTCAGCTTGACAAACAATTTGAGCTTCAGGAGAAGCTCCAAGACCCGCCGCACATAAACAGTATGCTTCTCCAAACTGTCACTAAAAATGAGGATATCATCCAGGTAAACCAAAATTCTAAACCAAAAAACTAGGGAAACCCCAGCACTACTTGTAATACTGGAATCCGTGTCACAAGGAATGACAAGCGCTCGGTGTGTTGCCCAATCCGCAACATGACTGGGCCTGTATGTTGGTTGATGGGTCCTTATTTAAATGGCTGGCTGTCCAAAGATGCGACTGGGATTGGTGAGGGAAGCAGGTTAACTGGTAGGCCTAGTTTCTGAACTAGCTTGCAATCAATAAACTTGCCTGCTTCCCCTGAGTCGACAAACATCTCCAGTTGGGTTCCCCATGCCCCATTCCAAGATAAAGCGGCGTAGCCTAGCAACTGCATGTGAGGGTGACCGCGGGCCTGCCTAACTGAAAACCCATGGAGCAGTCGTCTGTGGGTTTGCCTGTTGAAATACCCACAATGTTACAAATATGGCAGCCAAACAAAGCATAAAAAAGAAAAGAAGTTTGTATTTACAACTACAACAAAAAAGAGCTTCAGTTTGTATTTACATTAAACATCAAAATATGAACAACGTGAACTCAGTGATGTCAGTGTTTACAGAGAAGCTGGTTTGAAAAAAAAAATCTAAAATTTACACATAATGGTGAGAAAAAACTGACAGAAATCTTGAAGTAAATTGTTTTACAACTGCGAGCATAAAAGCATCAACCTCAACTGCTAAAAACATCAAAGCTACAATTAAAGTTATGATCTATAACCAAATTGGGTTCCATTTCAGTGAGCCAGAAACAGAAATCTGCAACTAAAAAGGGTACAGACACAGTGAACTGTACCATTGAAGATTGGAAAAAAGTTTTTTGTTTTTCTTTTACTATGAACCTCCGCCCTCTCAGATCCTGTCCGTTCTCACATAGACGACGAAGCTCTGTTTATTTTGTGTTTTCAATTTCCTTTTTTTACCATTTAAGTTCTTAATTAATAATCCCACGCCTTCTCCAAACGGAAAGCTGGCAATCCCGGGCATATCACAAGCACTCTCATATACTCCTATTTCATGGACCCCCTCTAAAGCTCCGCGTAAGGGCTATTTTCATTAAAAACATTTCTTGGTGCGGCTCTCCATACTGTCCCTCCCATCTCCTACCACCCTCCCATAAATTCACATCACATTCCAGCAAATAATGGATGAAATAGTTATTCAATTCTGGACACAAACAGCAAAAAAAGAACATGATGATTCTTTTAAAAAGCCTGAAGCACTTTTAGTTCATATAAGAATATTGATATATACTGTATATATGTGTGTGTTCATTCATGTGACATTTAGTCTTCTGATGGTGCTCAATGTCGACACATTTTTATGTTTTAATGAAGATAAGTTGGCATATTTATGAATCAGGACATTAGCATAGTTAAATTATATGGAAGTTAAATTAATTTATAGACCATTTAAACTGAGGCATTGCCATGTCTTTCATTGTTTGTGTTTTTTATTACAAAAACTATATAAGAAACATTTTATTATGAATTTTACAGAACATTTTTGGGCATCTCAAAATGATATGAAGCAAATGTACACTCATTCATCATGAAAGATCTAATTTAAAACAGAATAAAATTCATGTTTGCTTCAGCAATGGAAACAATATTGTTTTAGGCTAACTAATTATACACAACTGTACTTCGTTGTACTTTGTCTGGCTTTTAGATAAAGTCCTTTAATGTGCCACCTGGCAGATATTCAGTGAAGCACAACACATTTATTTAAATTCCAGAATGTTGCTTGCCGAATTGTGAGATTTCGTGGGACAAATTGTGCATTCTTAATAGCCAGATCTGTATGGAATTGAATAGCAGTTTAACTGTGTTACATACAGATTAAAAGCACTGCTTTATAGTCACAGTCAAACATGTATAAGGTAAATGTATAATTAGTGCAAAGTGCAAGCAGGGACTCCGGCAGGACTAACTATAACAGCATAACTAAAAGGGAGAGCCAGAAGGAAACACAGACATGAGGGCTCCCTCACTGTCAACAAACCTGAGTGATCAATGAGAGGGGGGAAGACAGCATCTAAACATACCAGTTCACGAGAATACTCTATGTCCGTGAGCCCCCCAGATCTGATCCTTTACCTAAGGTTAATCATGTTTTCACCTCAGAAATATTGCCAAGATGATGAACTTATCAATAAACATTGCAGAACAAGTAGCTAATGCATCTATCACCTTTAGGTTGTGTAACTGTAACGCCTTATGGTCTGGTTGTGCAACTACGTGCATAGACAAGCTTCAGTTAGTCCAGAATGCAGCAGCAAGAGTCCTTACTAAAACCAGAAGATACAAGCACATCACCCCTATATTATCCACACTGTACTGGCCCCCAATGAAATTTCCGCTCCAGACTCCACTCCAGGTTTTCTGACTGTCCCAACATCGGCATCTACCTGACCTTCCACACAGTCGCTTCAGCCCTGAGAGTGACGTCATCAACCAGCGCGACCATATATAAACCGGAGAGAGATGCGGGAAAGAGGAAAGAGATTGTGATTCTGGTTTTTACTTTTTGCCTCACATTGACATTGATTATTGCTTTGCCCCTTTGGTTTGGTTGGTCTTTGTATATATTTGTAGATAATTTCACTGTATGTTTGTGCACTCACCAGTAGTAGGGGCATGGCTGCCATTTATTTTGGGAAGAGGGAATTTATTCACTGTTTTTGGTTTAGGGAATCAGGGAAGGTACCTGTATATGTTTATTACTTTGGCCTATCTTCACCCTGAATCTGATCCTCCTCCTGTTTGTGTGTGTGTGTGTGTGTGTATTTTTTTGTTCAGGAATCCAAACATCATTATTTCATCAGTTAATGACTGGATCTAGTTCTTTCTGCCATATACCACCATTTCCATACAGTTTAAAATAAAACCCTGTACCATTCCTTTGCTGTACGGCCCAACCCTAGACCGGGACATAACACCATATTTAAGTGACCACTTTGATTTTCAAGCACAAGAAAAACAACAGCTTTATTATGTAAAAGTGTTCCTTCAGTTAAAAACAAGTAGTTTGAAATTTATATCTGCTCATCTTTGCTAGAATGCCTCATCCCACTCCCGCTGTTAAAATAAAAGTAACTCCGTAACTTTAACTCTGAGTAAATTTTTTATGAGTTACTTTTACTTGAGTAGATTTTTATAATAGTAACTTTACTTGTACTTCAGTAAAATTTCACTAAAGTAACAGTACTTTTACTTGAGTACAAATTTTTTGTACTCTTTCCACCTCTGCAGTCTAGGCTAAAAACCTATTTATTTAGCCAAGCATTTCTTGTAAATATATTTCCCCTAGCAAAGGAGCCACATGGATGAGTATTATGGTGAACTGGTATGTTTTGATGCTGCATTCGCAAGTCTTACTGATCACTCAGGTTTGTTGACAGTAAAGTACTTGGTTGCTTTACATCTCAGGAAGCTTTCAGGTCTGTGTTTCCTTCTTGCTCTCCCTTTCAGTTATGCTGTCATAGCTAGTCCTGCTGGAGTCCCTGCTTGCACTCTGCACTAAATACACATTCACCTTATACATTATGTGACTGTGAGCATACTCAACTGATATTTACTTCTCTTCTCTCTATCCCTTAGTCTTTCCTTCTTACTGTGTCTCACTGCCGAGCAACCCATGTCATTCCTACGCTGCCAGTGATTCAGACCCCCTTGCCCTCTATGACTAGCCCTAGTGCCCGGCTTCTGGTTGGAGATCTCGTCGCATTGGTGTCCTGTGTGGTCTGTCTAGGATGCGTGCAGGGTCTGTTCGTTTTAACCCACATGTTTCCTATTGCCATCTCAGGGAGTTTTTCCTAGCCACCGTCACCCTTAGCTTTCTCATCAAGGACTATCTAATCATTTTGATTTCATAAACAAACATCTATAATTTATTTTAATTGTTTAAATCTGTTTTGCGACAATGACAATTGTTAAAAGCACTATACAAATAAAGTTGAATTGAATTGAATAGATCTCAGGGACCCTGTGGCTTATCATGCTTTAAAATTAATCTAAAATTCATTTAAAGCTCGCACTTTCAGGATACAAAAGGCAGCGTTTTGATCAAAAGGTTGATAAACGCGTGCGATTTATCGATAAAAATTCAGACATACTTCTCCGGAACTTAAACAAACACAAATATATAGGCTACTCGCTAAATTAACGCTGGGTTTTCCAACACGAGAGCATGCTTCGATGTGAGCCGATTTATTCAAGTCATAATATAATATAACAATTTTGCTATGTAGTTTCTTTTTTTATGTGCATAAGAATTCCATTTCAATGTTTCATGATGCTCCAGATGGCCAGTCGTCCACTGTCCAAGACTTTCAAGACAATCTACCAGGTTTGTTTACTTATAAAGTAAATAAAAAGAAAAGTATCAAAATCAAAAAGTATCAAATCCAAATATGAAGTCTGATTAAATTGGCATCATTAAACGTTTGAATTTTTTAAAATCTATTTTAAGTTTTGCTGGGGAAGTAAATTTTAGGCAGAGATGTCCGCTCTGTCTTGTTAATTTATCTATCCCCTACTCCCCCCCCCCACCACCAGTATTTGCCACCCCAGTTTGATAATTCCTCTTCTCACCTTTCATTCACGATAGGTGTCAAGTTGTTAAACTAGTTTCACTGATGAGGGAATTGGCAGAATTGAGGGGTTTAAAATTAATTAACAAGACCGAGCAAACGTCTCTGCCTACAATATATTTCACCAGCACAATGAACTGCTTTTGATGAACTGCCATTTGATCAAAACGCTTTCCCTTTTGTAAACTGAACGTTTATGCACAAGTCGAGATTTATGCACATCGATGAACAGCTTTATTTCAGTCAKAAATTTACAATCACATTCCAGCTATTATTTCCAGCCGTGGTCAAATAATGAATGAAATAATTATTCAATGCTGGACACAAACAGCAAAAAAACATTAATATTATTATTATTGTTATAAAAAGACTGAAACACTTTGTGTTCATATAAGAATATTTGCTAAAAAAAAACTTTTTTTGTTTATTCATGTCTTCTAATGGTGCTCAGTGTCTATGTTGGAGCCATTCATTGTAAAGTTTCTTTGGTCACTTGATGGCACTGTTACACAGTACAGTATAATGGTAGTACCAGTGTAAGGGCCAGGTGTATGTGTGCTGGTAATCAATAAGCACACAGTTTTTGACCGCACAACAGAGTAGCGTGTGGGAGGACAATTTGTAATGCTGTGCCATTGATTATGGATTGGTAACAYTGATGAATACTCTCAACATGTGGATTAAAGATGGAGCACAAATAAACTGAGACATCGACTTAGTTTTTGCATGTTCTCTGTTTGTACGCGTGACGAATTCCTCAAATATTACCAATGAAGCAGCTTATTGGAAAGCCATTATAGTTGACATATTTTTACGTTTTAACGAAGATATGTTGACATATTCACGAATCAGGACATTCGCATAGTTAACACTATCAGGTAGCCTACTATCAGAACATTTAATTAATTTTAAGACCAATTAGACCTAGGCTTTGCCATGTCTTTCATTGTTTTGTCCCTGTTAAGACATTACAAAAACTATAGAAGAAACTTTTATTATGAATTTTAAAGCACAATTTTGGGCATCTCATTTATTATTATGAACAAAATATGAAGCACATATGCACACAATCATCATGAAAGATCTATTGTAAAACAAAATAAAATTCATGTTTGCTTCAGCATTGGAAACAATATTGTTGTTTTAGGATAAAACAATAATACACAATTCTTTGTTGTACTTGGTCCGGCTTTTAGATAAAGTTCTTCCATGCGCCATTTGGCGGATACTCAGTGAAGCACAATGCATTTATTTAAATTTCCACATGTTGCTTGTGGAATTTCGCGGCATGACACGTGCCGAATTGCGGCATTTCGTGGGATACGTCATACACGGCATACGTGCATTCTTAATGGCTACATCTGTACATTTAAATTTGAATGAAAATATACTGAGAATGGGTGGCACAGTGATGTTGTGATTAGCGCTGTTGCCTTGCACCTCCAGAGTGAAACGTTCGATTCCTGCCATGGGTCTGTGTGCATCTAAGTTGCATGTCCTGCCTGTGTCTGGAGATTTTCCTTCGGATGCTCCGGTTTCATTCCACCGTCCAAAAATAAAATGAAAACCAAAGTTTAAAGAAGTGTGCTTTATAAATTACACTGTATTTTCACAGTATATTTTCCTATTACATATGTCTGGAAGGCATACTATAATACATTTATTTTGAAGCATGTTTAATTCCAAAAATTGGTAGAAGCATATTAGTACACTATTTATGTATTAACTGATACCCGTCATTGGACTGTGGGAGGAAACCAGAGTACCCGGAAGAAACCCACCAAGCACAGGGAGAACATGCAAACTCATGCACACAGAGACGGGAATTGAAACTGGACCCTGAAGGTGCAAGGCGACAGTGCTAACCACTACACCACCGTGCCGCCAGAAATGTTTGAATAAAAATGCTAAATATAAATGAAAATATTAAATGTGAGTAAAGATCTTAAATATAAATATAGATTTATTCACATGCTTAAGACTATTCCTTTTAACATTGTGCATGTTTTTTTTTTTTTGAGTCTCCAGGCAAGAACTTGGTGAACACAGGAGGAGACAAAGAAGGAGAACCTTCTGTAGAGGATGTGGCAGTAAGGGCAGTAGGCAGATGGAGCTGTAGGCAGCACGTGGCAGTTCATGAACTGACTGAGATGGCACCCTGGAACAGGACAAGGTTTGTCAAAGTTAGAGCAGGACCCAGGTCAGAAAACCAACTGATGATTAGCAGGCTGACAAGACAGAGACAGGGTAAACATCACTTGTAAGGTTTTATTAAAAGGCTCAGGCAAACAGACAAAATCTGAGAGGGGTAGCTGCACACACACAGAGTTGAAGGAAGCCAGAGCCCATCCCAGGAGTCTGTGGGCACACTGTAGGGTATACCCTGGACAGGGTTAGGGTTTGTGCCAATCCAACACAGGGTACAAACTCACAATGCCAATTAGCCATCTCTAAATATTTTTGGACTATAGGAGAAAACCAAAGTAAATCCCACCAAGCACAGGGGGAACACAGTTGTGCAGTTGTGTCTGTGGTGAGATTGGCAGAGGTTGTGGGGTGGGGTGTCCATGGATGGCACTTCTTTGGCCGGAGCATCACATGAGTTCGTAATTGGGTATGGATCTGGCGAATTTGAAAGCTGTGTTTAAGGTCTTGTGCTTGTTGCCTGCTGACCCCTGCATGTAGTGCATAATGTACAGTAGTATAGTGGGTCTTCTCATGCTTTTGTTTCATAGCCACCATTAATTTTTTTGGTGATTGTTGCTGCTTTGACTTTTCTGTGAAATTGGACCGGACAGACTAGTCTTTAATTGTGATCTGTAGGGGTGCTCCGATTGATTGGTCGCCGATCATAATCGGCCGATAATAGCTTTGGGAAGTTTGATCGGCAGTCTCTATAATGGCTGATATAGAAAAGCTGATCAGGTGACGCAAAACTCGTAGTTTTTTTTTTGCGCGCTGCTAAAATGGCTTCACCGGTCTGGCAATTCTACAGTCGTGGCCAAAAGTTTTGAGAATGACACAAATATTAGTTTTCACAAAGTTTGCTGCTAAACTGCTTTTAGATCTTTGTTTCAGTTGTTTCTGTGATGTACTGAAATATAATTACAAGCACTTCATACGTTTCAAAGGCTTTTATCAATATTTGCATTGTTGGCCCTTCTTTTTCAGGACCTCTGCAATTCGACTGGGCTGCTCTCAATCAACTTCTGGGCCAAATCCTGACTGATAGCAACCCATTCTTTCATAATCACTTCTTGGAGTTTGTCAGAATTAATGGGTTTTTGTTTGTCCCCCTGCCTCTTCAGGATTGACCACAAGTTCTCAATGGGATTAAGATCTGAGGAGTTTCCAGGCCATGGACCCAAAATTTCAACGTTTTGGTCCCCGAGCCACTTAGTTATCACTTTTGCCTTATGGCATGGTGTTCCATCATGCTGGAAATCATCCAGCATCATGCATTGTTCTTCACCAAACATTTGTTGTATTGTTGGAACAAGTTGCTGTTGGATGGTCTTTTGGTACCATTTTTATGCAACGCAATGATGGCTGCACACGTTTCTTTGCAGGTCACCATGGTTAACAATGAAAGAACAATGATTTCAAGCATCACCCTCCTTTTAACATGTCAAGTCTGCCATTCTAACCCAATCAGCCTGACATAATGATCTCCAGCCTTGTGCTTGTCAACATTCTCACCTGAGTTAACAAGACGATTACTGAAATGATCTCAGCAGGTCCTTTGTGATGACAGCAATGACAGCAATGAAATGCAGTGGAAAGTTTTTTTCGGGATTAAGTTAATTTTCATGGCAAAGAAGGACTATGCAATTCATCTGATCACTCTTCATAACATTCTCGAGCATATATGCAAATTGCTATTATAAAAACTTAAGCAGCAACTTTTCCAATTTCCAATATTTATGTAATTCTCAAAACTTTTGGCCATGACATGTTGTGTGAAAAAGACAATACATTAGTAATCTGCAACCTGTGTAACAAGCCAATTCCACCAAGCGGGAAGCACCCAAAACATTTTAACATGAACCTCATCAGAAATTTGAAGGTTAGTTACATAAAAGAACACGAGCAGTTTTCAAAGTTGGCTTGTGCTAAGAGAGCGGGAGAGCTCAGCAACTCGTGTGCCGCTCCTCACGTAGCTGTCTGTAATTACCTTATTACCATATCTCACCTACATGGTTTCGCTCGGTGGCCATAAGTACGGTTCATCATGATTCACAGCGGGTTTCGGCGCTGTGATTACGTTTCCATATTTCCGCATGTTTAACATGTTAATGTAAAAATTTTTTGACGGCCCTCGCAGATGCTTGCGGACCTTGCAGATCTTCCGGCGACTCACGTCCCACCTGTCTGTTAGTTTATTTAATTTTATACATTCTACAGGAAAGTTGTATTTTTCAACCTCTAAGCTGCTCCCAATTACTAACTAAGCACAGGCTGCTATATTTTAAGATGACGTGTTGCACATGTTGCTTGCCAATAAATGCAGTTGTCAAGTCATGATATTCCTCTTCTTGTAATTTCAATAATTAATTTACATTGTTGTTAGATATAGTTTAATAAGTAATGCTACATGATAAGGCTTCAAGTTGACCCTGTAATCAGTGATCAGTATCGGCCGATACTGCACCCCTAGTGATCTGGTTACCAGTTTATTGACATCTAATTGATAAACAATGTGGTGGCGATTTGTGGAGTTCATCTTATGGCTGATCAGTGGAAATTCATAGAAATTATTGAAATTTAGAATTACAAATCTGTTAAAAATGTTATGCATGACACAGTTAAATGATTCCGGTCATTAAGCTAATTAAATATTACACAAAGAGAACCTGTGTAAACTCAGGGTGATTCACTTGAAAAAGGCCAAAAATATTGCATAATACCTCATGCTATAATTAAGAAATCTGAACCAAAAAAATACTATACATACCTTGATGTATGTTTAATTAATTGCATTACATGCCATGCTGAAATGATCTGACTTGTCAATGTCTTCGTGTACTTTTTTTCTTGGCTTTCACCTTGGAACTCTCCCATGGAAGCCACACACTTTTTTTATCTGTCTATTGTCTATCCATGTCTTTATGGACCTTGCTTTGTGCACCGGTGCGCATGTTGGAACAGGAAAGGGCCATCCCCAAACTTTTCCCACAAAGTTGGGAGCATGAAATTGTCCAAAATGTTTTGGTATGCTGAAGTATTTATAGCTAATTTCACTGGAAGTAACTAAAACTCCTAAAAAGGAACCCCACATGTTCCAACATGACTGCGTAGCAGTGCACAAAGAAAATCTATAAAGAGGCGAGCGAGTGGATGAGCGAGTTTGGTGTGGAAAAACTTGACTGGTAAATGGATTGGCATAATGACATAATTATTGAAGAAAACAGATATCAGCTAAATAAAAATGACAATTTATAAAGCAATTGTCATGAAACTTGAATGGCCAATTTATTTAGTTTTGAGTTCAATAAAATCTAATTATTAGATTAGCATTAGTACTAGTAGAGATTGGAGTAGGAAGAAATGTGAGATGAGTGGTATTCTTTTAATCTTTCTTACCGCTATTAAGTCTTAGTTTCCAGTTTTGGTTCCACTGTCCAGCAAATCTGAAATACAGATGGCTGAAGATTGCCAGATTTTATCTATGGAGGAAAAAGTACTATTTAATGCTACTCAATACTTCATATGCAATATATAATACATTTATATTCATATATATTTACTAACTCGTATAACGTTTTTTTTTTTTTTTTTCTGTAACAAGCTACTCGGTGGAAAGGCACTGCCACTGGACTGCCACCAAACAAACATTAAAATTTAACATAACATAAAACATAAAATTATTTGGGTGATGAACCTTTCTCAACACAGCAATGACACCAAACATGGTGGTGGAATAGAAGTGTGCATAGAAATATTACATTTGTATCAAGTTCATCAGTAGCAATGAGTTGGTTCCCTGCCAGGTTAAGTAATAGTCCAGCTATCAGTGACCCCTTTCTACTAATAGAGAAGGAGAAAGAGAGCTATAAGGAAATACAATCAGTGATGGCTAGTGAGTGTAGCTACAAGGTACGTGTCCTAAACTGACTACTGAATGTATATTCTTACAAACACAGACCTTTTGAAGAATGATGTCTTTTATGGTAGGGTTGTTAAGATCCACACTGCTGTTAATATTTAATCTCAGAAATGTCCTCTTAAAAACAGGTACTACAAAAGTCAACAATTTTGATAATTAGCAACTGTTTTGAAATTTAGTTTGGCATTAAAGACTGTGAATTGAAAATAAAAACATTACCTTTAACCCCATAGACTTGCACCTCACAAAGAGTAAGATACTGGTTAATATTGGGAATGATGACATTCACGTAACGACCCATCATATTGCAGGAGTAGCTTACAGAGGCACCTGCAGGGATGCTAGAGATAACCACACATCTGGACAGAGAGAGAGAGAGAGAGAGAGAGAGAGAGAGAGAGAGAATAGCGGGGTAATGCATTAAGCTAGGAGGTAATATCTCTAAGTTAAATATTTTCATATTTAAAAAAAAATGGAAAAAATGGCCTTAACAAAAAGTGTAAAAAATTTAAAACAAGTAATACTAAACTCATGAGTAGTTTTATTTAAAAAATAGTAATTGGTTTAATTGGTGCCATATAAAAAAAAAATCACAATATCTTACTTAAACAAATGTTCTTTGTGTACTTTATATAATTGTGTATAAAAATTATTCATGGTGATTCCACACTTTCAAGTTGTAAATCCATAGAAAGAATCATGACCAAATTATGAAGACTTTCTGGCAGCAAGCTTTATGAAATGTTTATTAAAACTATTAAATATTATACAACTATTACATATTATAAATATTAAAACTAACTATTACATATTATAACTATTAGAACTAACTATTACATATTATACAACTATTACATCATAATGTATTGCTAATATTTTTATATAAACAAACACACACACACACACACACACACACACAGAGAGGGAGAGAGAGAATTCACCTGGGGTTATTGTTGCCATTGTTGACTAGGGAGTTGCCAATGCGAATTTCCGCACCATTTATTCTATTTGCACAGGCGTCGCCTCTGTTAGTGATGATTACAGTACTAATATCATACACTTCCAACAAATCCACCCTCCACCATGGGCTGTAGTCTGCATTTGTGTGTGTGCAGGAGCCAGAACTCAAGGTAGATGCTGTGTTGCCATCAATAGCTAACTTAGCAGGATAGGCATTTACAAGTATAGAAGATTGTGTTGCTATTCCTCGTAAGGCCACATCGACTGGAGAAGAGAAAAGAATACATGGACATTGCCAAAAAAAGTCACCACCTGGATTTAAATAAGCAAATAGTTAAAAGACTTCCATGGTATAATTACTGCTGTTCAGCTAAAAACAAGTTATTTAACGGATTCAGTAAGTAGATTCTCATTTCTTAAACAACCATGTCTATGGTCGAGATGTTACTCGGTTTCAGAAGGCTGAAATCATTCCCCTGATAGAGAAAGGATAACAACTTTTATTGTTCTATCAAGAGAAGAAAACAACTAAGTAGATTGGTTAAAATATTAGAATTGGGTTTAAAAAGAACTGGTAATACAGCTGATAAATGGTATTGAAAGAACTGAAAAACACATTTCTAAAGTGAGTGAATGTAATGTAATGCAAGTTAAACTCTTAGTGAAATCAAATAAAAAACAAACACAAAAAAAACAACAACGGTAGAACGCACCTCTATAATAGTGAAAGAACAAGCATTTTCACACGGATTTAATGTGAGAATTTAAGTATCAATGAGGCTAATCAGAAAAAAGGCTCACAGTTGTTATGGAGAATGGACTATGGAGCATTGGTAAAATGTCATGGAGTGATGAGTCCAGATTTACCCTGTTCCAGAGTGGTGGGTGCATCGGTAAGAAGAGACACAAAAGAAATTTTGCACCCATCATGCCTTGTGCCTGGCATACAAACCTGTGGTTGTGATGTTATGAGCTGTGGTTGATTTTTTGGCCAGTTCTAAGTTCAGCAATGTTATGTGCCCAATAAAATAGGTCAGTTGACTAAGTATACTGAATTTCCATCAATAGATTTTTTTTTTCTTTCCTAATGGCATGAGCATATTCCAAGATGATTCTAGGATTCATCTTCAAATTATGAAAAAGTGGTTCACGGAGCATGAGACATCATTTTCACTCATGGATTAGCCACTACAGTGCCCAGACCATGGCCAAATGCTTATGTGAATGATACAAACATTAATTTTCACAAAGTTTGCTGCCTCTGTGTTTTTAGAGCGTTATGTCAGATGTTCCTATGGTATGCTGAAGTATAATTATTATTATCTGATAAGTGTCAAAGACTTTTATTGACAATTACATTAATTTCATGCATAGAGTCAATATTTGCCGTGTTGACCCTTCTTTTTCAAGACTTTTCTTGTATAATCAATGCTTGTAGTTTGTCAGAATTTGTTTGTTTTTTTGTCCACCCACCTATTGAAGACTGACCCCAATTACTTAATAGGATTAGCGTCTGGGTTGTTTCCTAGCCATGGACCTAAATTTTTATGTTTTGTTCCCTTAACCAATTAGTCATCACTTTTGATATCATGCTGGAATTGTCCTTCACCAAACTGTTCTTTGATGGTTGGGAGAAATTGCTCTCATGGGATGTTTTTGTACTATTCTTTATACATGGCTGTGTTCTTAGGCAAAAGAGCAAGTCCACTCCCTTGGCTGTGAAGCAACCCCACACATGAATTGTGAGAGAAGTGGCTTCTTTGCTACCTTTCTTGACACTAAGCTGTCCTCCAAAACGCTTTGCATCATTGTGTGTGCAGGTGCACTCACACCAGACTGCTGCCGTTCCCGAGCAAATTATGCACTGACTCACTTTCTGATCAGATAAATAGTTGATTTAGGTGCAATCCTACTAACAGAAACATCCTTGCCTGTGAATCCTTTTTGTGCGAAACAATTATGCCTGCATTTGTTTTGTATGGTTTCAGCTCTGATTCAGAAGTGAATCGAATCTTTAAGGATTCAGATTAATTTTGTTACACTGAATTAAAATTTTATAGCGTATACCTTATCAACTACCCGTCAAGCATTTAGCATGATTTAGTGTATCTTACCAAATATACATATCACATGGCCATTAACCATAACACAAAATCTGGTACTTACCAATTATGAGCAAGGTAACTTAATATCTGGGCAAATGTTTAGACTTTAAAAAACACAACCAAGACAAAACTATTTTTTTTTAAATAAAGAAACAAGGATTTATTTGACTAATCTACGATACATGAAACTATATACACACATACACACAAACAATTAAAAGGGGGAAGTTAATGGAGTTTTCTAGTACTGTTTCCTAGACCTGATAAAGTCACAAGAGCAGAGCCTTGGATTTAAAGTTAAGGTTTAGTTATGAACCAAGAACCAATTTCAGCAAGGTGTGAAGCTCTGTTTGTTTACTTGTGTAGCACTGCGGTCTTCCTCGGTGATTCACCTTCAGTGGTAGCTAATCACGGCATTGCTGATTAGCTGGTTCTCTGATGCTGGGATGATGTTTCTCGGGGAATATGTTGGTGGCTTGGTTACTGATGGCGAAGCTCTGGCACTTTTTCTAAGAATTCTTCATTGCGGAGCTTCGGAGTTCTGGCATGAGCAAGTTTCTTAATGGTCTTGGAGAGCGGATGAGCGGGTCGCTTGCTGGTCAGACGCAAGGCGAAAGTCGATGGTGGAAGAATGACGAAAGAAATTGTTTCGACCTTCAGACGTGTACAGTAGGTGACGTTCAGCCTTTAAATGAACTGAAGATGTACTTGGACCCTGGGTTTTTGACCTGTGGTCTGTCCCACAGGTGATTGGTCCAATTCGATGTGGTTGCAGGCTTAGCCACTCCTCACGTGGTTTCCCCTTTTGTACATTCATTAGCCCAGTGTTTCGGCTGTCACATTGGGCTCATCTGGTTGGAGTTTTTAAAAAACTTTTATTAAGTAATTTTGCATGAGCGCTGTTTATGCTACTAATTTTTCATGTACACAAATGTTCTTTGAATAAAGGAAGCTTTTGATTGATATCACACATCCCATATCTTGCACACTCACTTTATCTATTAAAAAAGGGATTATGAATGCTGACCTTAAACCTTTTAAGTTATGCAGAATAATCAAACAAACACAGGAATAACAGATGCTAAGTAAATATATGTACATACGTTTTATCCTACCGGCACGCTTTAAAGATTGTCTGAAATAATGTCTCTTGTTGTATGCCTCTTTGTTCGTTGGACCATGAGGAGAAACATGGGATATTCCGTGTCCTGGGGATGTCCTGTTTACCCTCCCCAAGTCGGTGTGAAGCTGTAAAACTGTCTGCTTTGTTTAGAAGCAATTCACACCATTGTTTTTAGGTTTAATTTGTGGCATCTGGTTTCAACGTACTATAGCTCAAGGCACAGTGGGGCTTCCTGTCCTATGCATGGTTAAGCCTTTCGCGGTTCATTTTACAGACGGTCCTTTATGTTCGCGAATATGATAAGATTATAAGGATGGCGCCGTTCGTCTGGGAGCATGGTTCTGTAATATAATAGATTGATTGCCTAATCTGGGGGCCTGTTCATCACTACAGTTTCCTTGCAGGTAACCACAGTTATCAAAGGAAGAACAATGATTTTAAGCACTACCTTCTTTCCAGTCTCTTACTCTAACTGAATCAGCATGACAGACTAAACTCCAGCCTTGCTATAATAAAAACCGAGACAGAAGACTTTGTGAAAATTAATGTTTGTGTTGCTCTCAAAACTTTTGCCAAATCTCTCCACATATGACAGGTAATTAAGTAACAAGCAAAAACAAAACTTTAGGAGAAGTTTACATAGAGTTACCAGCCTCAAAAATCACCAACTAATAGCTTTTAGTTTCAGACACATCTCATGTCAGCTGTTCAAAGTAGATTATTGGATGACTTCAGCAGTGTTTTACAATGTAGAAAGAAATAAAAATCAGAAAAGCCCATGTAATTAGAAAGGATGTCCAAAATTTTAGTGCATGCACGCGCACACACACGCACACACACACGCACACACACACGCACACACACAATTTTGAGAGCCCCGGCAGAAACTCTGATGTAGTCACATAATTCTAAGTGTCATAATCCACTATTATCCAAACACAACATCCACAAAACATTGTTTTTGATATTGACTTTGATAAAAATTATGTCGGAATAATGTTAAATGAGTCATTCCAACATAATGTTGAAAAAACAATGTCACAGTAACAGAACATCAATATTTACTTTTAGCATTTATGCATTCTGCCCATTGGATCCAACCACTCCCACAGTGCTCCTGACTATCAAACAAGATATTCATCATAACCATGATTAGTGGTTCCTCATGTACCTACTGCAATCACAACCTCTCTCACCTTGAGTGAGTTCACTGTACTCAACTATCCTGCAAAGCTCCCAGATCTCAATCCATTCGAGCACCTTAAAGATGTGGTGGAACAGAAGATTCACATCATGGATATACAGCCAACAAATCTTTAACTGTGTATTGCAACTGTCAATATGGACTAAAATCTCTAACCAATGCTTCTAGCACCTTGTTCACTTTATATCTTAAGGAATTAATGCAGGTCTTAAGGCAAAATCCTTCATCAAGGTCCATCCCTGAACTACCAAGGTCTACCTAAACAAGTGGTCTGTGACTGTATGTGAATTCACTAGCATGAGTTCACTAGCTCTCATCATTATTACCATTATAACTAACACATGCTTCAACAGAAGGAATAGGGATAAGGAAAAGTCAATCCACAAAAACAGGTAGCATAGTCACACAGGGTTTCACAAATTCATTCTACAAGTAGGTACCTAGAAATTATGAATAATCATGAATGTTAAATATAATATTTTAAAAACATTTTATTTGTTTTAAATATTTAAAAATTATAAAATCTCCTGTGTACCAATTTTTTTTAATAAATTTATTTAATAAATTTTCTGATATTTTACTACAGTATATTCATACCTTGCTGATTGTTCAGTGTCCAGCAAGATGAGAAAATGTACACCCCTGTGCCAAAAAAATATATATACATTTCCTGCTTAGGGAGACGCTCAATCCTTTAGTTTTTTATCTATACAAAAAAAATCCATTTAAAATTTTTATAACAATGTACAAGATAAAAAATGAGAATCAGACTTTACCGAAACAAAGAAACTTAAACATCTGAGAATTCCTCATTTTCTGTTTAAATAGAAAGAATAACTTTAGAGAATTTACAACATTCTAAAAAGGAATGAGAAATTTTTAACATGCATATCAAATTGTATTTAGGCACATTACCAAAGAGAGTTCTTACCTAGTTTAACATAAATCAAAATTTCAACTCACTGACCATTTTAAACTCTGAGGTGTCCACTTTGTGCTTCTTGGCAAATGATTATGTTGTTTATTTAAAAGTCAAATGCACTTTGTGTTTTTTTTTTTAAAGGCAAAGGTGCTTGCATCACATGACCTTTTCAAGTAAAAAAACATAAAAAGTTCCAATTTAGTGTATTATATATTATACATTTTAAATGTATGCAGCATTGTAAATAATTCATAATTCAATTTGTGTCTGCCTCAAGAAAATTGTTGTTAAAATGTGTTGCACAAAGCTAACAATGTAAATGTTTAAAAAGTTAAAATGTTGTGGCTAAAAACGTTGTAATTAATCAACTAATATTTATTTTGGTGAGTGAGATACAGGATCAGTAATGGGACAAAACATCAATCACATCTATATTTGAACTGTTTAAATGTGCATTACATTTTAAGAGAAATTGTTTCTTGAAATTACTAGATGACAACAGAACAATATTCATTAAAATTAGCATGATATACTTAAGTGACAATGATATTCATTAGCAAATGAATAAGTTTATTATGATAATTTAGTTTATGTTTAAAAAATGCTGTTTTTTGTGATGATTGTTTCAGTGGTTGTAACATTGTAAAACATGGCTAAAACAAAATTTTTAAAGGTTTTGGCCTTCATCAGCATTTTGCATGAATTTTGCATTTAAGCTAGTCACAGCGCCTGAAGTGACGGAGTCTGAAGTCTTATTTGCTTCTGCAGAATGTTTTGGCAAATATAAGTTCATTCGTGTGCCAACAGCATAATGCATATAATCATCTAAATACAAATACTATAAGAAACTAAGTGTTTATATCAAACATTATGTTGAAAAAATGTGATCTCAGTAATGTCAGTAATTAGGACGATAATTCACTAGAATTTAAAATAAAATAAAAACACATTGAAAAGGTCGGAAGAGATTAGCCAGATTTTTAGTTAGAGAAAATCTTTTCAACTGCGGTAAACACAAATGTGTCTTGAAACATTCACTCACTCACTCATCATCTATACCGCTTAATCCTGTATTCAGGGTTATGGGGGGCCTGGAGCCTATCCCAGGAGATTTAGGGCACATGGCAGGGTACACCCTGGACGAGGGTGCCAATCCTTCGCAGGGCACAGACACTCACTCATTCACACACTACGGTGTAACAAACACGCTACTATTATTGGAAATAATAACTTGCCGTTAGCAGAAATAATGGGTAAGGACCACCAGAGATATCGATTATATATTTATAGTGTATGTACATTTAATATTGTGCTATATATTTACACCATCCATTCACCCGCCACGCACACAAGTCCATTAACAAAAAACCAAAACCAGAGAACGTCCCGCTCCACGCCCGATGCCCTCCGTGAGCGACGTCTCCTTTAAGGGTGATGCGGTGTTCACCGACGCACCGGTTCCGCGGACACTGCCGCTGGTGTAGTTAATCCCGGAGGAACCGCCGTCACTCACGCCGCCTCCCGGGACATACACACACGCATAAAACACAAAACACACAAAAAACCCTCCTACATAGCAGGAGGAATAGCCGTGAATGCACAGTAGGCTATATAATGTACTATAAATGCCTCGGCGGGCTTCACACACGTAAACATATAAAACCAACAAACTTACATGCGCTTTTGGACATACTAGGTCCCGCATTCGGGTTTACAATTCTGTAGATCTGGCGTTAGCATTTAGCATTTAGCAGTTAGCATTTAGATGAAATGGCTGCTGTTACCTGGCCTAACCTCTCTTCTTCTTTTATTGGTTTGACACCAACGGTTCCCACAGTGCCTCTGCTGGACGGGAGCCCGTAACTAGGCAACACTGTTACAGCGGGCAATTTGGGAACACCAATTAGCCTAATCTACATGTCTTTGGGAGGAAACCGGAGTACCAGGAAGAAACCCACTAAACAAGGAGAGACCATGCAAACTCACAACAGACGGGAATCGAGCCTGGCCGGGGATTGAACCCGGACCCTGGCCGTGCAAGGCGACAGTGCTACACCACAGAAGGCCAGAACTGCACAGTGAACTGGGGCCCCCTGTCCGAGATGATGTTCTTTGAGAACCCATGCAGGCGGACTATATGTTCTAGTATCAGCTCGGCTGTTTTCTTAGATTAACCAGTTTGCACGGCTTTGGAGAACCAATTGATGTTGGTCATGATGGTGTTTTTTCCTTTGGAGGCCAGCAGGCCCATGATGAAGTTGTTGGCAATGTGCGTACAAAGTCGGCGAGGAACAGTGAGTGGTTGGAGTTCCCCCGGCGATCCTTGGTTCATGTTCTTAGCCCTGGTGCACACTCGGCATACCTGGGTGAACTCATCACTCTCGCCATAGGTGGCCGCGGTGCACCGTGTGCTTTTGTGTCCCGAAAGAGGAGTGGAATGGCCCCACTGGATGACCTCAGTCGTTATGGCGTTGGGTATGTAGAGTCAACCAGACGGCACACCTGCCGGTTCGGTTTCCGCAGCCTGTACCTGAACCCTCATCTCCAAATCCCAACGGAGTGGTGCGATGATCTTGGATAGTGAAAGGACAGGCACGGGGTCTGCCCAGGGGGCGTCCTTCTCATGCTGTCGGGACAGGGCGTAAGCTTTGGTGTTCTTGGACCCCGGGTGGTATGGTAGATGGAAATTATAGTGTTCAAAGAATAGTGCCCACCGCACCTGTCTCGGGTTGAAAATTGCGGATCATGAGCAGGTTCTGATGATTGGTCCAGACGATGAATGGCTCCCTCTCACCCTGCAGCCAGTGTCACCATTCCTCCAAGGCCCACTTTATGGCCAGCAGCTTGTTGTCCCCTACTCTGTATGGCTGCTGAGTGGGGTCAAATTTCTTGGAGAAGAAGCTACAGGTGTGTAGCTTCTGGTCTGGACCTCGCTGGGAGAGAACAGCCCCGACGCCCATATCCGAAGCATCCAGCTCCACAACGAACGGCTTGCTTGCATCTGGATGGAGAAGAATTGGAGCGGTGAATCGATGGCATAGTTCGCGGAAAGCGGAGATGGCGGCAGAGTTAAGTTTGAAGTGATGAGATGATGGTCGATTCAGGGCAGTTAAAGGCGCTGAAACTGTACTATAGTCCCAGATAAAGCGACGATAGAAGTTTGCAAACCCGAGAAACCATTCAAGTTGCTTGAGAGTCTTGGGTAGGGGCCAATGATGCACAACCTCCAGTTTCTGAGGGTCCATGGCTACACCCTGGGGTGAGATAACAAAACCCAAGAACATGGTGGAGCGCTCATGAAAAGCACACTTCTCCAACTTACAGCACAGTTGATGGGTGAGCAATCTCTTAAGGACCACCCTGTTGTGTTGAATGACAATTCGTCGACTGTACGTGAGTAGATGAGGATATCGTCGAGATAGATACCCACAAGTCTAACATGTCTTTGAGAACGTCATTAATAAATTGTTTAAAAGCATGGGGGCATTACATTAGGGAGTCTAAATGGGATGACCAACCTTTTGTAGTGTCCAGGGTGGGTGATGTAGGGCGTCTTCCACTCATCACCCTCTCTGATACCCACCAAGTTGTAGGCGTTGTGGAGGTCCAAGTTTGTGAAAATGGTGGCTCCACAGAGGGCGTCCAGGGCAGAGTTGGTAAGAGGCAATGGGGGTTGGTTCTTGATGGTGATGATGTTGAGCCCCCGATAGTCAACACATGGGCGTAGGCTGCCATCTTTTTCCTTCACAAAGAAGAACCCTACGGCGGCAGGTGAGAAGAAGGGCCGGATGGTACCTTGGCGGAGAGCGGAGGACACATACTCCTCCATCACCTGAGCTGAAGATCTATCGGCAGGTCGTAGAGGTGGTAAGGAGGAAGGTCGGTGGCGCGTCTTTTACAGAATACTTCATCCAGGTCCAGATAAGCGTTGGGGATGGCATTGGTGTCAACCTCAGGGGACTCGGCCTCCCTAGAACACATCCCAGCCGTAGCCGCAGGCAGAGTTTGGTGCAGATCGGGCCCCACTGCAGGATCCGAATTTGTGTCCGTGAGATGAGGGGGTCATGTCGAGGCAGCCAAGGGAGTCCAAGGATGATGGGGGGGAGATGAGATAGATGAAAGGTGGAATCAGATCTGTTCTTGGTGTCGGTCGATGACGAGGGTGACGGGTTGAATCTGGATGGTGATGGGACTGGAGGAGAGGGGCTGACCGTCAACAGATGTAATTAGAACGGGATGGGATAACACCTCGACTTTCATTCCCAGTTTTTTGGGAAGAGTCAATGAAGTCACCTGTGGCACCGGAATCGATGAACACAGTGCTTCTGACCCGTTTGTGGCCAACCTGGAGTTGTACTTGAACCGTGAGGTGGGAAAACGTCGGTCATGGTGGTGGAGAGGTGGATGGGATGGGACCCAGTGAGCCGCTCGCATCTCTTACTGGGTCAGTGCATTTCCTGGATGGAGAGGGTAGATGGCTCAGTGATGTGCTGCTGATTCGCAATAGGTGCAGAGCCCATCTCTGAAGCGACATTCCCGTTCTGGGTTCCCCATCTCCGGTGTCAACCATGGCGGGAAGTGGAGATCCGATGGGTCCGGTAGCGGTGGTGGTGAAGAAAGGGCGAGCTTCAGGGACTAAGGTGTTGGAGAAGAAAGTGGAGGGTCGTGATGTGGCATGATATAGTGACGTCGTCGCTGGCAGCAGGGTACGAGGAGCTGGCCTCGGACGAGAGAGCAGGCGTTGGTCTATTCAGAGGGCGTGTTGGATTAAGCCCTCCAGTGATCTTTTTTTTTTTGCTGACACTGTCACGCTCTCAGCGCTCTCGTGCTGATCAAAGACCGCCTCCGCCTCTTGACATTTCCTTTCCCACGCTGTCATGCTTCTCATCACGAGGCCATGTTTTTCCCATGCAGCCCCTGCAACGTCCCGCCGGCACACCGGTTTCTCATCTGTTGCTGATTTCTTCCGGCTTATAAGGAAGCGCAGCACGCTATCTCGCTGCCGGATTATTGTGTGTTTTTACTCTAATATTTTTGCGTTTTGTTTCATAGTTTTCACATTATAGACTCCGATTTGTTTTCTCGTTTTCCTGATTCTTGTCTCACGTTTTGGATTAGTTGCCTCGCTGACGGATTTAACGGCATTGAACTCTCGTTTTCGCTCCTTGACTTCGGCTTTGCTTCAAGTTTTGGTTTGACGCTCTCGCTAAGTGATTTAACGGCTTTGAACTCTCGCTTTTGTTCCTCAACTATGGCTTCAATTCACGTTTCGGCTCAACCCTCTCGCGAACGGATCTAACAGATTCAAGCTTTCACTCTCGCCCCCACGACCACGCCACACAGCTTCAGGTTACTCAGCCCAAGCATCTCAAAATCATCTCTGCTCCTCTGCATTTGGATCCACCCCTTGGTGACACACTCAGATTAAAATTGTTTTACTTCATGTTGAATTATTATTTTAAAGCATCAGAGATTTATTGATCATTCTAGTTTTACTTTAGGTACATTACGCTTGAGTGAAAAAGCCTAGCCTCTTCTTGTCATTAACCATATAACAAAAGTTAAACTTATTTTTTTAAACTTGGTCAGGATATACATTTAGTGATGTGAACAGTTCCTTTGAATGCACAGCAGAGATCTCTGGCAACACTTCAGCAACCACCAGCATGATTTTCTTTTTCTTTCTTTCTTACTTTCTTTTCATCTTTGGCCCTGATACCTTCATTAAACATGTCGCCAGGTGTGGCTCATTGGGGCTGATTGCCTGACGGCGGCATTCCCTGGCAACCATGTGTATAAATAGCTGTGCCTTTGCTTGTTCAGAACTCCGCGTGGTAACAGCCTGCGGATCTGCCCGTTAACAGTCTAAGCATGGCTCTGCCTCTCGCGCAACCGCTTCGTTACAATTGAAGGAACCGATGTCTTGAAAGACCTAGGTGTATCAACAGCTTGTGCCTTGCTAATGGGGCTGATATATGCACTCAACCTCAGCTATCCCAAAGAACTGAATAACACTTTAGAGGGTTCCAAAAAATATTTTTGGAACTACATCGATGGACTGAAAGCCAGCCCAAATGTCACTAAAATGTAAATTGCTTTCGTAAAAGAAAAAGAAAAACAGTGCTACAGTGTTTTAGTTCAGGTGGCATGTAGCGCTGTTCCATTGTTTTTTTTTTGGTGGGTTTTTTTTGTTTTTAAAGCAGCTCATTGTCCTCACATTCCCTTCTCCCCTTCCTTCACAAATACACACACACTCTCTAACAGGGAAACACTGCTCTGTCGCGATTCTTTTCAAAAGGTAAAGTGCAGATTAATTTGTTTCATTTTTGTTTAATTCCATCAGTGTGTGCATGCTCGAGTGTCATACAGATTTCTTTTTAAAGAAGTTTTTTTTCGATGAAGCAGTGTTTCTGTTGTGTGTGTGTGTGTGATTGGGATGACTTTCACACACATACTTTAACAAGAAACCTGTATGACACTCGGAGGGCTGCTGTGTAAGACCAGAGTAGGGAGGGGAAAGTGAATCATTCCTTCTCTCTTCTTACTTACTCTCACACATGAACACATACATTGCGTGTGCATGCACAAACACACACATACACAATGCATGCGCACACAAACACTAATGGAAACACTTATCTGTCAGGATTTATTTTTACTTTATATTTTGTATTTTTTTTTTTGCGGGGGCGGGGGCTATAGAATTTGTTCATTTTGAGTTTTCATTATTTATTATAGGGGAAATTTGCTTTGATATACAAGTGTTTTGATATAGAAGCACGTTACCAGAACAAATTATGCTCATAATACAGGTTCCACTGTATGTCAGATGCATCCGTCAGATTCTGGTCTCCTCACGCGTTGGAGACCTTCCCTGTGCTTAGCGCTCCATTCACATGCAAGATTTATGAAAAACAACTCAACTCAGGTGTAAGTAAATGCAAATTGCTGTGTTGCCTGGGTGGGAGTGATGCGCTGATGAATTCATGTGTCCAGTAGAACCGAAAGGGCTTAAAATAAATATTATCATATGCACTTAAGAATCTGTAAGGTATTATAATATTGTGAGGCATTATAATCTAATGATAAAATTCCTTACGTGGCATATATCCAGCTCTTGTCCGCTAGAACCCTTTTGTTTAACCAGGAGATGCAAATGTATTTCCTCTCTCCTGTCTGTCTCCGGGCCTGACATGTTAATGACTGGTTCTTTTGATGTTCGGGACACAGCACCGCTTTAAATGTGGTCTTTTTGCTGAGAATAAACAAAGATTTTCATATATCATGCCTGTGTGTGAGTTTGCAGCTGACACAACAAGCAATAACATGGTCTTCCTTCCCAGAGGAAAAAAATATGTGCTTATTTTGCTATTTCTGATTTTTTCGTGGTCAGGGAAGATTTTGTTCTCATGAGATTTGTTTAAAAAATACACAAGTTAAAAGTAAAGTTTAATTCATGTTATGTTTCCTAAATAGGTTTTGTTCACCATAATTAATACCAATCATGTTGTCTTAGAAATTTTGTTTTCCACTGGAAGTCCTATATAACTTTCATCCCATCATGTTAAAGAAACTTCCATCGTGACCTAAAATTAAAAAGCTCCAGTGTGGTGTCAGTTCTGTCATGTTTTATAGAACCGTTGTTCATCATTCAACTTAATTTGTTTCTTGTCTCATGTTGTGTTTAAATAATTAATTACAGTAGCTCTTTACTTCGTGAGATTAAAATATAACGCTTCTGTCGCCAATCTAACCACTTCATCAACCCGCACCCATGATTGCTATTGGTTACTAGTCGCTAACCCGCCGTTTGCGTACTGTAAATATAAGCGCTATAAAGTGGTCAAAATGCCGAAGTGTGCAATGTGTCCCAGTGTGTCGAGAGTGAAGTGGAATATGATAATGATACAACTGGTTCTTTCTGTATTTTAATAAGAGATTGTGGATTGCATAAAGTTGACCAGTGATTCTTTCTTTGTCTTCTATGTGATCTAAATTACCATTTTATAAAAATAGATTTTTGGCTCTATTGTAGTATTGTTTAATTGTAGTATTGTATTACTGACAGTAAGTGTTCTTGTATTGTTTTGTCCAACATCTGTCTGTTACAATCATAATCTATGAATGTACTGTACATGTACTCAATACAAGTTAACGGATTACAATGCAAGTTTTAAAACAACAGGGACCGTAAATGCATAGTGTGTGTGTGGATTGTCACTTTTCCAGTTGTTTGGCCAGATATATCTGCGGGGCTTCTCTCATTGACACACAGGTCCAGTAGTTTTGTGAGAGCAGTTTTGTGTGAAGATGAGAGTCCAAACAGAGAAGAATAGAAGGACTGATCTGTGACAGAAAAGTATAAGCAAGTATGAAAAGAAAAGTTTATAGGATGGTTGTGAGACCAGCAATATTTGTAGACATTGCTGCGGATAAAAAGAAAGGAAACAGGGATGAAGGGGCAGAGCTAAAGATGGTGCAATTTGCWTTGAGAGTGACAAGAATGGAAGGTTTTGGAATGTGTATATATGTGTATAAATACACACAAAGCGCTTCAGGTTATTTTTAATACTAGTAATCATTATGCTTTTTTACTGTTCATTGTAGGGTTTCAACTCTGGGTCAGAAGTGAATCGAATCTTTAACGATTCGGGTTAATTTGATTAAACTGAACAAAATTTATACAGTTATAAATTCATACACTATACATCTATCTGTTCAACGTTTAGCATGGTTTAATGTATGTTACAAATTCTGCGGCCGACGATGATAATACAAAAGCAGGTATTTATCAATTTATGAGCAAGGTAACATAATATCTGGGCAAATGTTTAAACTTTAAAATACATGACCAAGACAACAGTTTTTTATAAAGAAACAAAAATTTATTGAATTAACCTACGATACATGAAACTACGCTACTTAAACACACACGCACACGTACCAACAGTTCAGAGGGTGAAAGTTAATGGAGTTCTTCTAGTAAAGTTTACTAGACCTGAGAGCGGAGCTTTGGGTTTAATCTTACTGTGTTTAGTTATGAATTGAGCATCAATTTTCAGCAAGTTATGAAGCTTTGTTTGTTTACCTGCATTACGTTGGTTCGTCTTCAGTGAAGGGAATCACGTCATTGCTAATTGGTTGGTGCATGGTTGTTGAGATGACGTCTTTTGGGAAAACCCTTCGTGAGGCGTTGGTTGCCTGGTTACCGATGTTTTGAGTGTTTTTTTCGTTGCAAGATTTTGGAGTTCTGGCCCGAAGTGTTGTTGAGAGTTCTTGAAGAGTGGATGATGCCTGCCAAGGTGGAAGGTCAAGCATGCTGGTTACCTTCAGACATTCATGAATCTCTTTCTGATTAATCGTTTTTTTTTTTGAATGCGCAAACTTTGGGACAGCGCAGGTCTGTTTGTCCCAATCAGAGGTGGTTGTGGGCATAGCTACACCCACATGGTTCCTTCTCTTTGTGCGTACATTTAACCAGTGGTCTGGTCTGTCACGTAGGAGGCCATCTCAGTGGGATTTTACTAATTAAGGGTGAACACAACACAAAGACATCATACACTCTATGTGCACACACGTATATAATTGTGTGTCCCTAAAGCTTTGTATTTCCCTGTTCTGAGGCCTAGAGGAAACGCATTCATCAACTGCCAGGGGGTTGTGAAACTTCCTTATTCAAGGGATCTGTGCTGATCTACACCATTTCAGTGAAGTGAAGTGCTTCTCTCTTGTGCAAGGTAGTTGTTTTGCAGATTTGCACCATCTGAGTTGGAGATGTGTAACCGTTTCTTTCCTTAGTTGCTGATGTCGTTAACTGTCTCTTCCTCATTCAACGGCTCCCTTTGAGGTGGCCTGCTAGTCCCTACATCATGGCCAGCGTTAAATAATCATTTGAACACACATTTATTCTTTGTGCATTGCAAATAATTTCAACACTTTTATTCTTAAAAAATGTACCTTAATATTTTATCTAACAAAGCATGCGCCTCCATGAATTCTCAATTTTTTGCTGAACTAGATAGATGGAAAGATAAAAAATAAAAGATCTAGATGATCTAGATAAACCAAGATAACTAAATTTATAACAACACTTATGAAAGGAAACAAAAATAGCATATGAAGTGCATCAACGAAAATACATTTTTACAGCAAATAAAAGCACAAAATGCTCTGAAAATATAATTATTGTTTGACAATAGGATAATAGTCATGGATAATATTATGTTTGAAATACATTCAGTAGCACAAGGCTAAGATTAGTTAGATTTTTTTATATTAAACAAATAATGTGACAATCAAAGCATATGTAATCCTAATAAAGATTGTGTTTGGAGTTTTGGCCTTCTTCAATAACAGGAAACATAGTATTTTGCATGTAGTTTACATTAGTCCACTCAAAGCTCCTGGAGTGCCAGATTTTTGCGTCAGCAAGATGTAAAACCTAAGGTCATTCTTGTGGCAGCAGAACAATGCATAAAATCAATCACATACAGATAAGAGCATCAGTTAGTATTTACATCAAAATTGAGAATAGTTGAAATGAACGTCAGTGAAGCTGGTCTGAGAATTGTTAGACTTTGTTCCATAGGTGAGTAGTAACAAGTTAGATTTACTCTGTTGAGTGGAAAAAAAAATACTTCTATGAGTAGTTTTACTACACCATACTTTTTATTTTTACTTAAGTAGATTTGTAAAAAAGAAATATATTATTATACACATTATATAAACTCGAGTCGAGTGTAGTTGAATGTAGTGGAGTAAGCGTAGCGCTTTTACTCCGCTACATTTGGCTACACTCGACTTGGTAATTTTCTAATCATTTATTCTACACATGCAGCCAGTAGATCTACCACATCACTGTTTTACCAATCAGATATGGCAACATATGGTCCAATGTTTGAACAATCAGCTGCAGTAACAGTAACCACATGTCACATGACCACCTACAAACTTGCTGCATATCCTGGGGGAAAAAAATCATCCATGGTAGACAGGGAATGAAAAATTAGCAGAGGCATCTGCTAAAAAAATATATCAACACCCCTGGCCTCATATACAAAGCATGTTTTGCTTACACACAGTGCAAAAGAACAGCTTTATACTGTATCTTCTCTGACTGCCAAACCAGACAGACACTTCAGCATATTGTAACAAACCTGCTACTATTAAAAATAATAACTGGCCGTTAGCAGAATCAGGGTAGGATAAGGACCACCAGAAATCAATATTTGTGAAATCAAAAGTGTATATACATTTATTTATAGTGTCACCCCATTCACTCGCCGGCCTTGCACACCACATTCATACAGCCCGCAACGTTGCCAAAGATTTTGAGTCCTTTCTCTCCTTTGCAACCAGTCCATTAATAAATAAACAAAACCCGAGAACGTCCCGCTCCACACCYGATGTCCTCCGTGAGCGACGTCTCCTTTAAGGTGACGCGGTGGTCACCGACGAACCGGTCCTGCGTGCACACTGCTGCTGGTGTGTTTTCCTTGGAGGATCAGCTGACACACTCCTCAACACTCAGGAAAACACACAAACACAAAACAAAACACAAAAAACAAAAGGAAAAAAAAAACCCTCATGGACAAGGCTATCCCGCACTCGGGTTTACAATTAGTGGCTTTAGCTTTAGCTTCGGCTGGGATAATGGCTGCCGTTACCTAACCCAGCCTTTCTTCTTCTTTTATTGAATTAAGGTAAATGGCTCCCACAGTGCCCCCACTGGCCCGGAGCCCGTAACTAGGGAATCACCTGTTAAAACTCTTTTTCTAACCTGAGGAAACATGTTGCGGTTAGTTCAGCTGTTTTTTATTTAATGTTAGGTAGGTAGTAAGCAAAAATGCCTATTATGCGCATTTCAAAATCATGAAATGACCGCCAGGTGGCGCAAAGTGACATTTTTATTCGTATGGAAGAAATACTACAGTGATGGTAATTTCCACATCTAAGTACTTTATACAACAAACATGAAAAATCTGAAAAAGAGCTATTGACATTAAATGTCAAATGATGTTAAATGTTTACACAGATGATCAAGTTCACTAGATGACAATTTTATTTGTACAAAGAATGAACTGTTACATAGTCTATGTTTGTATCTGTTTATTGTTATTAGTTTTCTTAAAAATTACGTTTAAAGACATTAAACTTAAAATTTATATATAATTGGTATAGGGACTGGCAGGCCCCCCTCAAAGAGGGCCGCTGAAAGAGGAAGAGACGGTTCACGACATGAGCAAATAAGGAAAGAAACGGTTACTTTCTCAGACTCAGATGGTGCAGATCTGCAAAAACAACTTCCTTGCACCAGAGAAAAGTATCTCACAACGGTGTAGAGCAGCACAAGTGCCTTGAATAGGGAAGATTCGAAACCCCCTGGCAGTCCCCCCCCTTGGCACGGTTTTGAACCGCCGTCTGAAGGAAGCAAGTGGTCGCCTCTCTTGCTCCGCTCTTAGCCAACGCCTGAACTTTGACTTCTGACCTGCGCCACCCATCGAAGACTCCACTCTCATAGACAAGCAAAGAAACTTCGGCTTGAACTCCGATACCGCTTGAACGTCACCTTGGCGCAACAAAGAGGCCCGCATAAGAAGACTCATAGCGTTGTCATCGGTAGCCGGGCAACCAACACACCGCCAAGATGTCACCTCAACCCAGAACACCGACCAATCAGCAACACCATTATTCCCTTCACTGAATGCGAACAAACGAAAAATAACCGTCACATTACGCAAGTAGAACAAACAAAGCTTCATACCTTGCAGAAAGTGGCGATTCATAACAAAACCGGAAGATTAAACTGAAGGCTCTGCTCTTGTGACCTTCTTAGTTCCAGTAAATCATACTAGAAGAACTCCATTAACTTTCACCCTCTAAACTGTTTAAGTGTATGTGTGTGTGAATGATTAAATAGCGTAGTTTCATGTAGATTATAAAGAAGCAAGAATTTATTTCACTTAGTTTATTTCATCTACTAAAGAACTCTTGTCTTGGTCTTTTAAAGTTTAAATATTTGCCCAGATATTACGTTACCTTGCTCATAATTGCTAAATACTAGATTTTGTGTTATTATCGGTGGCCACATGATAAGCAGAACTGGTAAGATACACTAAATTATGCTAAACGCTGAACGGGTAGTCGATAAAGTGTACTCTATAAATTTTAATTCAATAACATTAACTCGAATCCTTAAAGATTCGATTCACCTCTAATCCAGAGTTGAAGCCCTGCACTGGAAAAATAGAACATTAGAATAACTCAAAAAATACAATCTAAAAATCTTTTTGTAAACACATTGTTGGTTTGTTTATGCGGCGTCAAAATTCTGGGTTATTTTGTGTACTTTAAACACATTGTTGGGTGGCTCATGCTGCGCCAAATGGGATGTAGTGAGCCATTTACAAATAAAGACCCGGTTGGGTTATTTTGACCTAACTACTGATTTATTCTTTATTCTTTGGTTTCCCTAAATGACAGCCTGCAAAATGTTTGAAATATTACTGTTATTGCATCACAAAGTGTAGTTTTAAGAGTTTTGTCGGTGAAAATGCATGTGTGTTCAGCTCAAAACCTTCATTGGTTATTAAAGATAGCACATATTTAAAATATTGGCCAAGTGTTTTCGGATATTTGAGCTGTAAATTCCCAGGCACTCAGCAAAGCCCGCCCAACGCACCCTCATTTCAGAAAGAATTTCTTAAAACTACCTCTGGTTGTGATGTTTCTGCTGTGGTTAAAACAGCAGATCTATTTTATTTTGGGTATTTCTAGCAGGCAATCTTTAGTATAATATGGGTATATTATTAGATATTGTGGCTGTGTTCTCCGGCATTCCAGACTCTTTGGAAGATGCTGTTGATGTTTGTTTGAATGGTTTTCTTGTCTTCCCACCTGGGAGTTTCTCTGGGAGATTGGTGGACATGATTCATCATCTGTAAAATCTTTTATGACAACAGTTTTTTCATCTCACATTTAATCAATAATATTTTTAAAGGTTTTATTGTTTTTGTTATTGTAATTTTAAAGTAAATGAAACTATAATAGTTAAAATAGTAAAATAAATAGGTTAATAGTTTCAATAATTAAAATAAATAGTTAAAATATTAAGATGGGGAATGTTTGATGTCATGTGGGCATTATAAGATTTATTAAAAAACTTCTAAATAAAAAGTGACAGCTGGTACGCCTAAAAATAGATGCGTGCCAAAAAAAAAAAAAAAAAAGCTTTTCTAAACGTGGGCTATTTTTGTTTACTTATAATCTTTGTTAATTTAATTTAACTGAGGTTTGGACGCGGGATGCTGAGCCAGCATTGTGGTCTTCCTCTTTAATTTTCTATGTAGTCTAATCAGAACTCAAACGCACACAAAGATTTTCATAGCGCACTGGCAGAAGTAGACTATTGATTATAAATGCATATGAAAAACAGCAAGGAGACTGACTCTGACCATTTTAATAATTTATTGATAAATTTGTGATTTCTTTGGTTTCAGCTGTAGTGATGGTAATCATGTTATCTTGTCATCGCTGCGCCAATAATTCACGTTTCATACGAATTACATAATCGAAAATTAGTTTTCCACTAGTTTATATAAAAGCAGAACATTTTAATAGAAAATTTCATTTTTTATAAGTATATATTTTTTACGTCTGTGAGGCAAGTATACACAGAGTTTTGGTTCATTTTCTGAAGCGCTGAAGTTCGCTGAAAACAATAGAGAATAGTGCACCCTGTTTACGTTTATTATTTTACAAAATAACATTTTGTCGTCATTGTGAGTGCACTTAAATAAAAGTAGAGTCTTATAAAGGCAACATAGTTTACATAGTTTTATTATATAGATTTTTCAAATTAATCTGACAATAACTGTGGCGTGTCCACTTTTTTTGATGCACACCCTAAGTCTGTTTTCTGGCTACGTGAATATTACACAGGATATAATCTAAAGGATAGATATAAAGGTATACATTTACTTTGCCTAAATTCGATGCAAATAAGAAACACCTATATTTAATTTAAATTCTAAATTTGTACTGTGATTTTAGTACTGTGTTTGTAAATTTGTTTAATGTTTTACTTGTCGTCATCTGTGACGATGACGAGCACCCTTGGCTTGCTCATCTGGGACAATCTCTTTACACATTTTTCTCACTCATACACATTTAGTTTTATTTTTATTTGAGAAAATGACCATTGTTAAAAGCGCTATATAAATAAAATTGAACAGAATTGAATTGAAACGTGTATTTCATAAGGTTTTGTGGCAGCGGTCCAGTGCAACAGGGCTGCTGCTGAAATGTAATTTGTTAAAAAGTTTTCATTATTATAAAGTAATTTTATGGTCATTTAGTTTCATTTATTTCAGTTAATAAATCTACTACAAATTTAAAGAGCACAAAGTATAAGATAACACAAAACCCTACACGCATAGCTTTTCTAATTACACATGATAAAATCTAAAGGCTCACTGTTTTAACTTTTACTTTGCTTAAATTCAATTCTAATAAGATTTAATTAAATTTTAATTCTAAATTTGTACTGTAATTTTAGTACTGTGAATTTGAATTAATAACAATGTTTCACTTGATTTTATCTGCTACTATGTGGATATTGATCCTTTAGAGAAATAACTAAGGCCTGAGGCATCGGTCTATAGTTATATAGCACCACCCGGCGGTAAAAGCCAGCAAACGCATAAACCCAAATGCTGTCGCCGTGAGACGCAGCGGTAAAACCATTCTTTCGGTACCTGTATCTGTACAAGTTCTCCTTTCCTTTGTTTGTAAGTGTGCTCCCTCCCATGTGTATGTCTCTCCCTTATGTGCAATGCTTTTTCAAGATTCTCTAACTAAGTGTCTCGCCATCTCAGGATCACAGCTTAACTCCGGCTCAGGAAAAAAAAAAAAAAAACAGACCGGTTTCTATAAACAGCGTCACAACATTACAGACAATTAATGTTGTCTGTTGACTGTTGACTGTTAGACTGGACATGTCTTTTTTACGTAACCTAAACTAATTGAAAAAATAAGTATTTTCTCAATGTGAGCATGCCACTTAATGCATATAAATGATTAGTTGCTGATTTGTACTTTAGAGCTCTTCAGGCATACAATGCACAAAGTTCCAAAGGAAATGCATGTCCCATTAACTATCATCTCTAATTTTTTAAAATTCAGTTAAAAAAAAAAAACTACCCCTGCCTAAATAAATAAATAAATAAATAAATAAATAAAACGGCAATTAAATACCACTACCATTACCTTATGGTGAGAAATTAGTTCTAAATATTTTCAAATGGGGAAGTCTTTCTCATTCAAATTTAATCACTGTGTAAAAAGTGTCATACTACTATGTTTGCGCCGTATGTTGATTTTAATTAAACCAGATGTAGTGCAAAACAAATCACTGATGTAATTCTGGCAAAAACAAGGCCTTAAGTCATTGGTCACATAACTCTCATGGAAACACATAAAGGTTGATAATAAAACTTTGATGTATAATATATCTATCGAGTTACAGAATATTAATGATATATGTCTGATATGTCAATCACCCCCCACCCCCCGTTCTAATCTTTCTTTCATGGCAATCAAAAAAATAAAGGAATAAAAATCTTTGGTTATACTTTCTTTAATGTTTACAGGTTACATTGCAATACAGAAAATAATATGCTAATATGTCAATAATCTGCTGGTTATGTTTAATCTAAAGAATTGTGAATTCATGATTTGCTTGTATTTTTGTAGTGAGTCAAATGCAGCAAATTGAAACAATGGGAAATGTGTTATTTTGGTTGCACACTAAACTTGTTAATTACAAATATTGTTGAAGGTCATGGGAAACATTAAAAACAACACAAAACCTTCAATTTACAATGCAGCATAATCTTTTTTTCACCTACCAATTTCACCTCATTCATTTTACCTACAGTAGTTTATGACAGCTTGATAGCAGTAACAGAGAGTGAATGTTCTTTTCTTGGCTTCAACAATCTCCAATAACACCTTTATCACATTTGGTTCACTCACAGAAGCTGCTATGTTTGTGAATCTGTTTGTTCTACTTCACTTATGTGACAGAAATAAGTTGTGTGGAAACATTTTTAAAGTGTTTCTTATATTTTAGCAGTAACCTCCCTTTGTGTTACAGAGCAAATGCAACTTTACTAGATATTACAATTAAGTTTATTAAATTATTAATATCCCACACAGTAGCTCAGAAAATGACTAAAATACAAGACACCAGATAAAATATTTTCTATATTGATTGTAAAGAGGCAAAAATAGTATATGAACTGCTAATGAGAGTGTAAGGATAAGGACCGATGAAGATTGGTAGAGAGCAGAAATCGTTCTTTAGAGGCAATGGAAGGACTGGTGCTCACTGTGATCAGTGGTTGTAACCAAAAGAGGCAGAAAGAAGAAGATGACACACTGGAACAGGATAAGAGCATTATCAGAATGTGAACCAAGTTAGAAAAATAACTGATGATTAGCAGGCAGATGTAACATGGCAGTCAGGATAGAGCATAAGATTAAGAATTTAATGAAACCCGAAATATACTGAATGAAAACTCAGTATATATTAAATGGAATCTGATATCATCAAAGGGCAGTCGCCATCTAGTGGTTTTAATGTGTATCGTTACCACAGAGATCTGGCATGCCAAGTCAACAAAAAATTTACTGGCAGAGATCTTGACTAATGATGAACAAGATAATTAACACACTGTACTGTGGATTGAGTAGCCGCACTGAGTAGCACCTGAACCCATGGTTAATCTCACCAGATTTAAATTATGTGGGCTCAGTTTTTAGATACTTTCGGTAATCATGCTAAAAGTGGAAAACTAGAATCTGCAAGCTCATACACAACCAAATAAACCATAATTTAAAATAAATAAGTAACAAAACCAACACACTTTAATGTATTTTTAAGTGAGTGTAATGGGTTCGACCCTATTTTGCATGGGCAGCACCATAAAGCACAGACACAAGGCAAAGTCTTACAGGAAAAAAAGGGTCATTTATTTAGGGAAAATGGGGAATGACAGGGTTAAAAGAGGGAGGACAGAAAGAAAGGGAAGGAATGAAGTGCACATGCAGGTCCGAGGCAGTGCCCAGCTGGCATGCGGGAACGCAGCTGGCAAAAGGTCGGTGGGCGGAGTAGCAGAATGGAGCACGCAGAGGCAGCGCTGTCGATGGCCGGAGCCTACGAAGTGGCATCATGTGTGAGGTGTGGTCATAAAATTTTTATTATTTATGAGAAAAAATGACATAATGAAAAATCAACAACGGTCATGAGAATAGTCCTTCTCTACATATCCCCAACCTGAAGCGACACACTTCAAATCGTGGATGAGCTAGTGGTGACCATCTTTGAAGAAACCTTCTTTTTGACTCAGTAAACTGAAGTAGTTTCAAGTAATGGAGGAGGAAGAAGTCACTGGCTGTGAGGTCGGGTTAATAGGAAGGATGAGGCAGAATTTCATACCTCAAGTTGCCCGCAAGTTTTAACGTTTCATGAGCTGAATGAAAATGTTGTGAGGCAGAAGGTGCACAATTTTTTCAACTGGAAGCGCAATTGTGATCCTCTAGCAACATTGTATCAACAAGAATAATGGTTATGTTGCTGAGTCTAGAACTGACCAACTGATTTATTTGCCTTATCATAATCCTGGCTTTAAAGTCTTGTACACTGACTATGCATGATGGATTCATCATATCTGATCATCCTTCTTTTATTACTAAGCCATAACTCTGGCATATGGTAAATCTAGAATCATGAATAAGTAGTTTTATTATGGCAATACAACCGTTTAGTACCAATGCTCTGGGACTTTTGTCACATTGTGTGCAAGCGTCTGGGATGACTGTTTTTTTTTCTGATGAAACTTCAGTAACTGTATAAATAGTCTCTATTCACATTCCATCAAGAGTTTTCTTTCCTACCACATTGTTCTGCAAAGGTTTACATAATTTGTTGGACAGTTTTTTTTTTTTACCCCAATTCCAGTAATTTCATCTTCTTATTTGCTCTTGTTGCCAATAATTTTGACTTTTATGAAACGTAGCAACATGTTTTCATGACCATGAGATACATCTCCTAACATGATTATTTAGGAAAAGAGAAGCAACTAATTACATCAATTACACTACAAAAATGCAAAGCATATTTATCACTGTAGTAATTATTCAATTAAAGGACTGAAATGTTTGCTTAGGTATATCCAAAGGCATATTTTTTGCCTTTCTGAGCAGAGTATATGTGCTAATCTGTAATTGGATTTGCATGATGATTTAATGACGAAGCAAACATGGCTACCATTGACCAATTAGAAATCACTAAAATCCCATTAAGCTATTGTCATGAAACTTAAATGGTCAGTTTAAAGAATGAGAAGTATTAATATCCCACTATTACCTGATTTAAGCTATTTCAAGTAATAGCATTAGTGGTACAGTACAATGTAAGAATTAGTCATTAGTGGTACAAAGAATGGGAGTATAAGTAATAGTGGTAGAATTCCTTTAATGTTTCTTACCGCTATTGAGGTTCAGTTTTCAGTTCTGGTTCCATTGTCCAACGAATCTGAAATACAGATGACTGAAGATTGGTAGATTTTATCTATGGAGAAAAAGAACTGTTATGTGTTACACTATATTTCACATACAATATGTAATTTATGTAACTTTATATGCAGATCTCATATAATGTGTTTTTCTGAGCCATTTTACTTCGTGAAGAGGGACTGCCACTGGACGATCACTAAAAATTTGGATAGTGAATCATTCTTAACACTGCATGTTGCGACACTAACATTGTGATGGAATATAGGTGTGCATTTGGCTGTTACATGTATATCAAGTGTAGCAATACAGCGAGTCAATTTCTTTTAATAGATTTAGGGCAACAAACATGTTGACGCTGTATGTGGTGCCTTAAATTGAATACAATCAGTAATAGTCAGTGACTTCGCTACAATATATGTTTACATAATGAACAAACTACTAAATTCATATTCTTACAAACACAGACCTTTTGTAGAATGTTCTCTTTCATGGTAGGGTCAGTGAGATCCTCATTGCTCTTAAGATTTAATTTTAGAAATGCCCTCTTAATATCAGGCCCTACAAAAAGTCAACAATGTTGATATTTAAAAACTGTTGTCAAAATTAACTTGATATTACATAAACAGTTCATAAAAATGTAAACTGTATGTAAATATGCAACCTTGAAAAACTTGCACCTCACAAAGTGTGAGAACCTGGTTAATATTGGGAATGATAATGTTCACGTAACGACCCCTTTTATTGCAGGTGAAACTTGCAGAGGCACCAGCAGGGATGCTAGAGATAACAACACATCTGGTTTGAGAGAGAGAGAGAGAGAGAGAGAGAGAGAAATGATAAGTGTGCAGAAAAAAATACTTTAGAAAATTTAAGTGTACAAGACTTAAAACCAGGAATGCTAAATTTGAAGCTTTTAAAATAAATAATTGGTGCAATTAAAAAGTTTTATATATTTTTATCATGTGTTTTTAATTACATATTTAAAGATTATTCAGCACTATTCCAAATATACTAGCACATTAATGCAGATCATTTTAACACCATATTGACTCTAATTGATTACCATAATTGCAGCATGGTTATCCGACTAATGGCACATGTAATTAATTATGAAATTATTATTATTATTATTATACGATAACTAAGGAAACATCATAATCAACAACAAGTTTCCTTATAAAAGCTTCAATGGAAGTTTGGGTAAAACTAAAGATGTGTGCTCAAGCTACCTTCAAGTTGGCAGAAATGATGTTTATTGCACTTAATGGAGACCACCTGACATCAGAAAGTAACCATACCTGCCTCAGTGTAAGAGCACAACTAATCCAAGATACATGGCAACTGCACTCGTCATTCTGGGCGAGTTAAAAATAAAAGACATTTTGCCGATGCATGTGTGAGACAATTCCTCAAGTTTGGACAGACTATCTAATTCACTGATCTTCCTGTCATAGGCACGGTGACTTAACTGGAGTGAACCCAAAAGCAGACGAATGATACTTGAATTATGTTRARATTCTTTTACTGRAMATATGGAGGCTTGAATGTGTAGGCACAATGGGAGCAGAGGAGAGAAGCAGCGTGTGTGTGCTTGGTGACTGAGAGAGTGGGGAAACCTTTAGTGACGATGGAGGAGGCGGGGCT
>QMIH01001528.1:111152-127079 GCA_003987875.1 Clarias batrachus | reverse complement strand
TATTTCTGTTAAAGGTACAAAAGATAAGAGTAGCGCTCCAGGATCTGTACAGTTTAGTACTGTTTGTTCTGAGAGTGTGTGTTAGTTTAGATTTCAGTTACACACCAGGATTTCTCACACAGATAAACATGTAGTATTGAATAATAAACATCGGCTAAATGAGACGTCCTGATCTAATTAAAGCTCGACTCCAATTTACTCTTACAGTTCATGAATAACACAAAATGATTTAAAGTTCATCAGGAAAGTCATAAATAATTTTGTGTTTTCATTTTAATCATTAAATCTTACCTGCAGTTTGTAGAGTCACTCCAGGTTCACCTGTCCATCTGCCATCGGTCACATTAGTTATAAATCTGAATCTGTACAGTCCAGAATAACTGAACTGTACATTGTGGATTAACAAAGTGCAGTTTGATTTGTCGTCTCCAACGTACTCAAAGTCTGACTTGGTGTTTGATGAGCTGTTATAAACATACGGAGGGAGTTCACACTTTCCTGTGTTTGAGATCCTTAAGCACCAAAGCATTTGTGTCACCTGAATATTGGGATTTGATGTTGGATAATAATAACTACAGGGAATGGAGACACTGAATCCTCTCACAGCACAGATCGACTTATCAGGATAATTCACACCCCATCTACTGTCCTGAGTGAGAACACCTGTGTAGAGAAATACATGGAGAATAAATGAAATTGATATATTATATATAATTTAGTTTTTATGCGCGCACGGGGAATGACTCCCCCCCCCTCCTCTCGTCTTACACAGTAGCCCTCCCTCCCCTCTTATTTGAGAGCTACTGTGTGGGGAGACTTTCTTACACACACACACACACACACAATGGAAACACTGCTTTATCGGAAAACTACTTTAACAAGAAACATCTCTAATAACACTTGAGCGCGCACACTAGGGGAAACAATGCTATAAAGTAAAAGTAAAACAAGTTAACCTGCACTTTACCTTTGAAAAGAATCGCAACAGAGCAGTGTGTTTGTGTGTGTGTGGGTGTCCGCATGTGAATGTCATTAGAGATTTTCCTTGTTAAAGAAGTCCCTAATGTGACACACACACACACTAACGGAATCAGTGTTTTCTGACAGAGGGAGAGAAACGAGAAACTGGAAAAAAGATGCTCTACTCGCAGACACGTCGTCACAGTGTTCTAGTAAACAGTACACACGAACACGCGGATGTTGACTCAAGCGCATTGAGACCGAGCATGGGAGACGATTACCCACAATTCCACAGCGCGAGTGAGATGAGCCATTGGCTCAGTTGTAATCATGTGACGATCGGTGTCAAACCAAGAAGTGCATGCGTGATACATGATACTCTATTATATCAAAACTTGCTCGTTTATCAAGTCAAAATGTATTTAACAGTTTTGCTCGTCTTGCAGAATGGTAACAAACCGAGTTACTCACAATCCAAGGTTCCACTGTATATATATTTATGCTTATCCAGTCATGGCCAAAATTGTTGGCACCGTTGAAATTTTTCCAGAAAATCAAGTATTTATCACAGAAAAGTACTTAATTAACACGTGTTTTGTGCCAATAATTTTGTCCAGCCCATTGTTGGAGTTTTGTGTGACATTATGTCAAATTAGCTTTTTTCCTCCCTTTTTTTTCATTTTGTTCCAATACACACAAAGAGAATAAGCATGTGTATAGCAAAACACATGTTAATGCAGTACTTTTCTGTGAGAAATACTTAAATTTCTGGAAAAATTTCAGGGGTGCCAACCATTTTGGACATGACTGTATACATTCATCATTTACAGTATACCTGTAAATAAAATATACAAATACATATACAAATATATATATATAATTTTATATATTATATTATATATAAGTATTTGTTTATATAATAAGACATTTTAATACACAATTACAGTATGTCAATACACATACAAAATAATACTGCATATTTAATAACAAGTACACACCTATAGGTCTCTCTCACACACACACACACACACACACTCCACTGACTAATTTTGCAGATACTTTAAATGATAAATAATATCTATGTGTAAATTCATCAATAATAAATAAATAATTATATCTGCCAAATTTTAAATAAAATATATTAATCTCTATTAAATTTCTCATTTTGAATATTATAATAAAGACAGTAGTCTAGACGTGAACTAGTGAAGTGTTTTATTCATTAGGACTCTCCTGTGATCACTGAATCAGACGAATATTATGTTGTGATTGAAAAGAGAGACACTACGACTCATTTCTAATGATAGAGACACGACTGACTCGAGTTATTTATAATCTACAGAATCAGACTTCTAGATCTGTAAAAGCACAGTGACGAGCTGTGAACCTTTCAAAAGATACAACATGACATGAACATGACTCCTTATTAAATACCTTCATCTTAATATCACGTCTGAGGAAAACACTGACATACACCATCAGCCATAACATTAACACCACATAACATTAACACATCACCCAAGGTGACCCGTCCGGTCCGATCCCACAGAAAACCCCATGCAGCACAACTCACTGAAAAGCCTCAATGCTGGCCATGACAGAAAAACACCAGAACTCCCAGTACACCACAGCCTGCTGCACACGGGGCCAAGCAGAAAAGAGCCCAAGGCCCCTGACCCCGCCTCCAAACTCTCCAGACCTCAATCTGATCAAGCACCCAGAGGATACATCAGACAAACATGTTCAATCTACAGAGACCAATGTCCTGGTGTCAGACACACAGCACAGAGGTCTTGTGGAGTCATGCTCTGAGGGGGCGGAGCCAACCAAGTGGCACAAGGGGAATCTGTATGTATGTGACTGTTTCATATATGTGTATGCAAGTGTTTCATGAGTGACGTTTGATTTAAGCTCTATACGGCGCCTCATAGCAGTGTTTTAGTGCAGCTACCTGGGGCTCGGCCTTTTTTATCTTTTGTTTAGTAAAATATTTTAAAAACTATGCAAATAAAAACACAACATGTATACAGTAGTGTGATCCTCAGATACAATAAAAATCTCAAGTTTAACTTTACTGGTGGCCTTCAAAATTATTCCACATGTTTCTCTTTGTGTTTTATGATCTTAAATCTGGACTTTATTAAAGATCAGTCTGCACTACATCCTGCCTCAGCTCTCTTCATGACAGAGGAAGTCGTCACTATTATACATTTCTTTATTCCAGCTCTCAGACACCTTGTGATGTTTTAAATCCAATGGGTTTGTAATAAATTTACTGATTCTTTGCCTGAGAAACAACTGATAAACTAGAGAAAAAAGGAGACGCTCAAAGATATTTTCAAAGATCATTATGTCGTCTCTCACAGAGCAACAACACCAAACCTGTGAATGAGGTTCCTTTCTGTTCTTATAACATGTCGGCTGTACGTTAGAGCTGCCAACTGTCCCGTAAAATAATGAGTTGTCTAATATTTGGAAACTAAAATTCCGCACTGAACCGATAAGGGACGCTCTCCGTATTTTAGAGACTCAAAGTGAAACCTATGGTAGAGAAGTATTACAGGTTAGACACCTTGATTTGTGTCAGTGGACAGAATAAAGCCTCCTCTCCCTCAGCCTGTCTGTCATGGGGTTTACCAAACACAGAACAGAGAGTGCGCTTTTCATTGGTCGGGATTCACGACCCATTCAATCCAATTCTACTGATGCATCTACATCTTATCGGAAGTGGCACTGAGCATACGCAAGGAGAAAATAACGGAAACGTTTAAAATGATGATAATGTTTGTGTGATTTTTTTTTAATCATTAGTTTACACGTTGCATTTTAATAAAGGCATAAAACCAAAGGCTATAAGGCCAATAAAGGCTGCTGCCCCACCGCACGCACACACACACACACACACACACACACACACAAACACACAAACACACACAAAATAGCAACTCAATGTACAATCAAAGCTACCTGAAAAAGCTTTTACTGGCACCCAAATATACTGTATCTCTTAATCTTAACTGCACACTGAGGGGAAGTTAATCACTAATGTTGTGTTTTAATCCTTATTACCATCGTATTGATTTAACAAAACTAAAACTTAAAAACTTAAAATCTGCATCTTTAGAAATCTTTTATCAAACACTAATTAATAGTTCAATAATATTATACAGTATAGTGTGTGTGTGTGTGTGTGTGCGTGCGTGTGTGTGTGTGTGTGTGTGAGTGTATAATCCAGTAAGTGAGTGTACACACACTGCAACATCAATCAGCACACAGTTAAAACTCTGAACAATAATTCTGTGTAAGAGTGAGATGATGTTTCATACCGGACAGCGTGAGCAGAATCAGAGTCGAGTGCAGCATCTTCATCTCTTCTTCAGTAAGAACTTCACACACTCAGTGTTGGGCCTCTGTGTGTGAACACTCAGTCATGTGATGTGAGAACTAAAATGTACAGAAAGGAATGCACCCAGTATGGCTACAACACCACAAGAGTGTAGAACCATTATAACAGGAAGAAGAAATGGCGTTGGGGGGAGGTGTGTGTGTGTGTGTGTGTGTGTGTGTGTGTGTGTGTGTGTGTGTGTGTGTGTGTGTGTGGGAGGGGGGGCAGGGGGTGTTGGTGCTTACTAACAACATGTTTCTGCTACCTTTAATGCTCTCTCTGTCCCTCAGCGCACTTGTGTTTAACCGTTACATTATTATTGCATCCTTATGTCATGGGTGTGGGGTGATATAAAAATATATATGTGTATTTATGCCCGGGCACATTTATTAATGTATTTTATTAATTAATGTATTAATTAATTAATGTAATATATTAATGTATTTGTGCCCAGGGCAGAAGCTCCACTGCAGAGTCTCCAGAGGCTGTAGAGCGTCTATACATTTATTGTGTTCCAGACCAGAAAACAGTTTCCAAACAGATTTTTCTACTTAATGTATTTGTGGTTTGCTTTAGATTTTATCAGATTGTCCAAATTTCTCCATTTTTACAAGAAAGAAAAATAAATATATTTTTTAATTGTTTGTGTGTGTGTGTTTGTGTGTGTGTGTTTGCGCGCGCAAATATGCATGTGCAAAAGAGGGCATGACACCACTGCTCTACTTCCTGTCACATTTCACACTCTTGAGCTGCGAGTTTGTACTGTAACTATATCGGGTATAATCTTTAATTCAGGAAGTTTTCATATTATGAGTGAGTCAGTGAGCTCCGTATACACACAGACCAACACTGACCCACCATCTCTCTGAGATTGAGGAAGACCTGCATCCAGACTGATTCCTGTCCTGGTTCCTGGTGATTGAATGAACTTCCTCTAGATGTCCGTACAGCGACTCACTGACAACCTTAAAGCAACAACTAAAGACCTACAGTATCTGTTTCTCAGGTTTTTGGGTTAACTGCCAAAAAGAATAATAAAACATTCCCAACAGTGTTTGACTGATGGCACTTCTAATTAGTAACCTAGTGAATCCTACTGTAAGGATCTATACAATAATATAAACTTCAAAGCACTTACATCACTCTGGATAAGAGCATCTGCCAAATGTCCTAAATGTAAATGTGCTACTTTGACACGTACCAACTTCCTAAACATCGTTGCTGACACCCTGTTCACTGATGTTAGTGGCCTCTTTCAGACAGATAATGCACCCAGACTCACTGCAAACATTGGGGTGTTGACTCGACCTCATCAATACCCACCCTCGACCTGATCAAACATCTGTGAGATGTGCTAGACAAAAACATCTGATCCATAGAGACCCCAACTCACAACTTAGAGCACTTAAAGCATTAACTGCTAATATACTGGATGCAGATACACAGTGGTGACATCACTCAGGGAACCAACACAATATGATGGCAGGGGTAACTCAGTAGTTAAGGTATTGGTCTACAGTTCGGAAGGGCCCAGGTTCAAGCCCCAGCACCACATTGGCCTTGAGCGAGGCCCTTAACCTTCCACTGCACAGATCTATAATGAGATAAACTCTAAGTCACTCTGGATGAGAACATCTGCCAAATGCTCTATACTGTATGTAAATGTGTTTCTTTGACATGTTACTTTGACATGTACTAATATATATATAAGAAAATAAAAGCGCAAATTGTGAATCATTTTCATTTCATTTCATTTCTAATTGTTTGATCACAAGCCAAATGTCTTCAATGGGAACGGAAAAAAAAAACAGAATTGCTCAACAATCAAGCAGACTGATCAAGTAAACTATATCATGGTCAGTAAACCAGTTGGTGGTAGTTTTTGCACTGTGAGCAGGTGCTAAGTTCTACTGGAAAAGAAAACTGACATTACAATAAAGCTTGTCAGCAGACAAAAGCATGGCGTGATCTATAATCTCCTGGTAGATGGCTGTGTTGACTTTGGCCATGATTCAACACATTGAATGAACAAAAGCAAATGATTTGGCACCCCAAATCATCACAGACTGTAGAAACCTTCCACTGGACTTCAATCAACCTTTTTCAAGCAAAATTTATGTTCATCTCAAAAAAGGACTTTGGACCACTAAGCAATGGTCAAGTCCTTTTTCTCTCTAGTCCAGGTAAGATGCTTCTGATGTTGTCTCTGGTTCAGGAGTGGTTAGGAATCCTACAGGTGTAGCACATTTCCTGAAGATGTCTACGCATGGTGGCTCTTGGTGCACTGACTGTGAAGCTCTCCCAAGTTCTTAAATTGGCTTGAATCATTGGCTTTTTAATCTTCTTAAGTCAGCATTTATCTGTCTTGCTTGTACACCTTGTCCTACCACACTTTTCCTTCTAGTCAAATTGACTTTCGTAAACTGTAATCATCAAAAAAAGAAAAAACATTTAAAATATTTCACTTTACATATAATGAATTTAGGATTTTTGAAGGTCTCACTTTTTAGGCTAAAATATTCCAAATGCAGTGTATATTTATCAAGATTTTTTCCAGCATAACTATAGATGAAGAAGAGCACAAAAGAATGAAACAACAGTTGAGTTGTGTCTAAATTATACCTAATTCAAGATGTCTTCCTGATTCAGAGACTTTTCCTCACAAACAAGCTCTCACCACAATAATGACAAGTGACTCTGTAAAAATACACTACAATATATCTAAAATACATCTAAATATTATTCATCAACAAAACTAATTGATTGTTTATTAATAATTTTATTGTTAAATCCACAATGATTAAGGATGTTAACCTGATAAAATAAAAAGAACAAAACTATTTCAGTATTTTGTCATTTACCTCATGTATATAACATGGGAAAGCTACAACACTCATTTGCTAACTCGTTAATATTTTGAGATTAGGCTTATCACCATTAAGCTACTTAATATTTTCAATTGATTTGTAGGATTTCACTGTAACTTATACATGTTCTTTAAAATCTTTCCAGTCTGTTCAAATTAGCTAGTTAGCAGGGTCGCTTGCTAGCATACAATTATTTTTTGGAACGTTTTTTTTTTTGCTTTCAGACTTTCCTCACTATTGAACCTGTTACGATGAGGCAAATCGATTTGAATACTTGTATAAATAAATTAATATAATTTTATTTAGGAATGTTTTTTCTTTTTTAAATAAAACTTTTTTGGCGAACGACCGGTAGGATCAGCAGCTGATTGGTTAATTCTTTAGACTGACATTAGGCTGGACCAATCACATCTCTTCCTTGACCCCAGTCCCTCCCCCTCTGTGCTTTTTGTGAAAATCAGCGCGCATGAGCGGACCGAAGCACAGACGGGAGTGCACGTGCAGTGGTGAGTAACGACTTGGTCCAACTTCACAGCTTTAGAAAACTTTAACGGGCTCCAAAAGCGGTGTTTCGGTCTAATGTGTTTATTGTTGGGGGTTTTGGCGTCTCTGCGCACTGAGTCAGTAAAACCGTTAGCATGGAAGCTCGGGGGAGAACGTGCGAGGTCCTCGAGCTCTGGAGTTAAAGCAGCCGCTCGTCCTGAAAACATGTAAATCCGCCACAAGAGGGCGTCTTTTAACCCTGGTGTGGTGTTTATAGTTCTGTTACTCAGCCAGTGTTCCGGGTCTGGTGGACCTGCTGCATTTTGTAGTTTTTAATTCAACACAATCAAGTTCATGTTAAAATATTCAACAGATGTTTACTTCATCCTGTTTATAAGTGATATACACAGGGTATATGGTTAATATTTGCTCTTTACCTTTGTTGACGATCTTGTTCGGGTCCTGGAGCTGGCTGCTGACGGGCTGGTTCTGCGTCTCGTCTTCATTTTGGAATTAGCTGATGCTCAGTCTCAACCCGAACTTCCAGTCTCACACAGCATGATGCAGATCAATCCCTGCTATCTGTTTTCACCCAAATGAGGATGGGTTCCCTGTTGAGTCTGGTTCCTCTCAAGGTTTCTTCCTACTGCCACCTCAGGGAGTTTTACAGGGTGTACAGGTCGTGGTCATTGAAAATGTTTTCTGCTATATGCTCTTCACAGAAAATAAGCCAAGGCCAATAAGTCTGACTTTGAAAAATTATACAATTAATTTATACAATTTTATTTTGATAAACCATGAAAACGGGTCCCACAGACCCGAACACCACACAAGGGTTAAATCCTCACTTTAGAGCTGGACTTTATGATGCTATGATATCAGTGAGTGTAATGAATTCTCAGACAGGGTTCTTTCTGATATCTCATGAATATTGTGAAATTAATTTTTATTAATCAAATTCAACATTAATTTTCATTCATTAAAAAATTATTACAAACTGACTAGAAGCCGTTGTGCTCAACTTTTATGTATGATTTGATTTTTGTAAGGAGTTTTATGTAAAAATGTTTTGTTTTGTAGGCAATAATGAAACGGTTTAAGAATCATGATATTTTTTATCACTTAATAAACAGGTTATATTTTAGGTGTAGAATTCTTGACTCTAGTGTTAAAGTAATATTAAATTGTTAAACTCACAGTGAGATGTGTTGATTTTCATTTGTACAGATTCTTAGTCATGGCAAAGCCGGAAGACGCCATGATGGAGAGCTCCCTTCCAAGTCAGCATCGGTGGTGAAGATCACGGACAGAACAACATGGCTACGTGCGAGTCGCTGCAAAAGAATCGACCCAGTAACAAAGTAAAAGTAACACAGATCTGTCCCAGAATGCTCCCTACCAGAGGTTTTCTCTCTGAAGTCCCCCACTCAGGGAAAGTCCAGGGGAGGTCAGGGGTCGGGTTCTTTTAGTGGCCCTCGTCTGACGGACCTGGTGAAGAACTCCGATATCATTGAAGTTGCTCTCCTGAGTTTAGGAGGGTAAAGAGAAATAACCGATGGTGGTGACATTCAACAGGCGGAATGTGGAGCAAAAAAATCCATTCATTCATTTATAATAAGATTCAATATATTAAATTTAAATAAAATAAGTTTTAAGTCCAGCACGGACGCCAGAACGCTGGTTAACTGCTCTTCCCCAGTAAGAGACGTAACATGGCCATTAAAAACTTTTAAATGTCTCAATTTAATGTTCTCAAATCATTTGTTAATTAAATTATTATAAAATAAAGGAATAAATGTAATAAGATAAATAGTCAAATCATTCAGTAACTAAAAAAATGAAAATATAAGGAATAAAACTCGTGTTGTGTGCAGTGATAAAATAATCAGTGATGTGCTGGTCTGTTAACGCAGATTTATCAACTTTACATCGATATCAGTCGATATTCACTTTATAAGCTGGTGTTCACCGATGGCAGTTTCTGATGTTTTTATCTTGTGTTGCATCAGTTTTGCGCTGGTTGAGTGGTGAGGTGTTTGGTGTTCTGCTGTTTCAGGATTACAGACGAAAGGGTCTGTCGGACGAATGACATCGCCTGTCTTCTCCCTTCTGTCTGTGGAACAGATGATCAAATTAATGTGATTTAGCTGAACTCTTTATTTAATGTGTATAAAAATGACCCTGTAACATCAACTCTGATGACTTTATCATGGTGTGAATGTGATAACGACAGATCTTCCTCACTTTGTACGTAATGGTTTGAGGGAAATCTATTCCTCACAGATTATTTCATATCAATAGATTACATATGATTTATGACGTGTGTATCGTATCATCAATCAGTGCATCCTTAAGACTAATCAAAGTGTTTAATCCTCTAATACCACCTACTACTACAGAGCTGCTGGTGTAGAAAACTAATCACCTTCTGACCGCTGTGATCTCACACAGGATAATAATAATATAATAATAATAATAATAATGGCTCAGAGTGATCTTGTAAAACAGATCAGAGAAACTTATTTGTCTGTGTAAAGTCATGAGCGGTGAGGTATTTGTTGTGCTGCTGTTTCAGGATTACCGTTTGAATGAGACGGCAAAATAGTCTCCATAAAATTCTTCTCACTCGTCTCTGTGGAACAGAAGATCAAATTAATGTGATTTAGCTGAACTCTTTATTTAATGTGTATAAAAATGAACCTGATGACTTTATCATGGTGTGAATTTGTACATAATGGTTTGGGGGAAAGGATAATAATAATTATAATAATAATATAATATTAATAATAATGATATAATAATGGCTCAGAGAGATCTTGTCAGTATTATTATTATTTGTCAGTATCTGTGTAAGTTGATGAGTGGTGAGGTGTTTGCTGTTTTACAGATGCTCAACACTACAGTCAAACTCACCCGACGCAAGAGCCACCGCACCACCCTACAAATAGATCCTCTTGACATTTTCTGTGGAACAGATGATGAAATTAATGTGATTTAGCTAAAATCTTTATTTAATGTGTATAATTATGACCCTGTAACATCAACTCTGATGACTTTATCATGGTGTGAATGTGATGATAATCTTCCTCACTTCGTACATAATGGTTTGGGGGAAATTTTATCCTCACAGATTATTTCATATCTTATTAACTGATCCAGATATCAGACATTTTTGTCATGTACTGAACAAATGCACAGATCACTTTTATTTATTTATTCATTTTTTACTTTTTTAGTTTCTGAAAACATGCAGATGGCAGGTTTGAGTGAATTTTAGATAATTGTCAGTAATCAGTGTTTCCTCACACATACAGCAACCAAGTGAATTCGGGCATCCTTTTTAAAAATCTGCTCGGGACAATAATATCATCTGCAAATTATTTACTAGTAGCGAAATGTGGCATTAAAGGAGGCTGGTGTGGACAATCAGCGTTACGAAGCTGGGAAGATGAGGGAGAATGAGCTCTACAGTTGGTTGCAGTGTAACCTACTGAGTTCCAGTCACCGTTAAACAACAAAGAAGAAGACAAAGAAAAGGATCACAAACTTTTTAGTTTTATCATTATTTATGCCATAATGTAAACATACTGTATGTTTTTGGACAAACATGACCTCTGAGGAGAGTTTTTACAAATTTATAAATGCTTGACGCCCCTTCTGTTCTGCCTGTATGTTTTTCATTTTGTTTTCACAGTACTGGCCAAAAGCACTAGACACTTTTCAGCACCATGGACAAGGCTGTGTCTCTCCAGAGACAGGAACAGGAAATGCTGGTTAACTGTATATGAGCATAAGCTGGTGGTTAAAGGATAAAACCTGTCTCTCTCCTGTTCATCATTAAAGGTGCGCTCTGATCGACCTGAAGTACCCTATGAAGTACACTTCACAGTGTGATCAGCCATGTTAAGTGTGATTTCAAATCAGGGAGGAATCACTGCGTCTTGCTGGAGCATGAAAAAAAAGTAACCTCGACATCAAATCAAAAGTGCACGTAAAATTCTTTTTTATTTAATCAGGAAATCTTTAATATTATATAGGCTAATAATCTGTAAAAATAAAAAGTCTCTGTACCGCTTTAATCGATTATTATTAATCAATAATGTATTTACAAGTTATACACATTTCAGTAGTTTGTTTTATAATATCAGTTTTTGTTTCAATACATATTCAATATTTAATGTCCGCAGTGTGAAATTTCCACAGCAGCAGCGACACGTGCTTTTGTTAACATGGTAATAGAATAGAATAGTCTTTATTGTCATTGCAACAAGTACAACGAAATTTAAAGTGCCATCCTTCAATGCAACAACAATTTGGTAGACTTTACTACAATACTAGCTGATGATGCGCTCTATGGACATATCCAGACAGACTATAAACTGAGGAAACTGGAGAATCACCATTAACATAACATAGCTGTCACATTAGTATCATATTTTAGGAAGAGATGGAATTACATGATTTGATGTGCAGCTAAATAATTTTTTCTATGGATGAAAGACACATTAGCAGCATGTAAAAAAAAAAACTGATCATATGATAATACCGACACAGTTGATTTTACTTCACGTACAGCAGGTGAGAATGACTGCTCTAACAACTAACCTTAGCGAACCTCCTGAGAGGTGACTTCAGATTTGCTTGCCAACTTTTATTGCAGATCGGATAAACAGTCAACGTTAAATGAGTTTCATCTGAACACAGACCTGACAGGAGCACCGTTACCCCCCAATCAGCAAAACCGGCCAGTTCGCCCCCAAAGATCACAAATTAAAATGACTAAAACATGACAAAGTGCTTGGCTTTCTCAGTTCGGTGTCGTCGACAGACAGAAACTAACACGCATTCCATTCCGAAGTGTACTTTACAGCGGACGGGATGAGCACATCCTGCTCCATTTGCACTGAATGTTGGTGAAGGAAACGTTGGTGAAGTGACGTCTGCGCTGATGACTTCCAAATGGAGTTTGTTGAGGGAAGTTTCCTTTATTGCCAATGGAGTAGGGAGCTCCCAGTGAAGTACACTTGGGGAATGGAGCGCAGCCTAATTCTACTTTGTAGTTCTGGACAAAACAAAACAGCATTTCTGGTGAGATCCAGTGAGGAGTTACGCTTTAAAACACCAGAACTGGAGCATTACAAGCGGAGATGGAACCTGAGTATTAAGGGATTGAAAGAACATGAAGATGAGAACACACCTAAAGAGGTAGTTGAACTTTATACCGGGAACAGGGCGTACTATCGTGATCCTTTGGGATTTATTGATGGTTGCCAAATTTTATTAGTAAATAAAACTAAAGGCTGATTATTACTGTGAAGAGAATTATATATAGTGAGAAGTAAAGAAGAAACTGTTACTGTATCTGCCAGATCATCAGTTCATTATTATTATTTTTGTTTTGGTTTCTGCGTCAGATCTGAGATGATGGTGCAGTGCAATGTGCAAACAAAATGAAAATTAAACTTTTAATAATCGCCTGTAAATAGCCGTAAGAAGGGCTGGAGAAGCACAGAGTGTAAGCTCGGCCGTGATCACGTGACTGCTGCTTAAGTAGAAGATCAGGTCGATCCGGTCCAAGCTCTTCAACTTTTTTGCTTTCTTCATCCGATCGGCTTGTGAAGGGGTATTTTAGCAAAGAAATGACAGAATTTTCTCTCATATTTAGCGGCTTTAACATCAATCACTATTCAATACATTAACTAACAATCTGCTGACCGTTAATAAGACTCGTTGAGAATGGTCCAATCACATGAGGCCAAATATTTAAAAACAGTATTGATTCGCTAAGAACAAAAGTGCGAGGGTTCGGGTCGCACAGTCCTGCGCGCCAAGGATGATTTGAAAAGATCCAATTAGAGCTCGGCCTCAAATCACATGCTTTTTAAAAATTTACGTGCTACATAGACACTCGTTTGTCTGGCGCCCCGCGTACACCAACACAAATGAACGTAATACAGTTTAGATTAAATATATATATATATATATATTAAATACAGAGAAATATTGTGACTAAATGAATAAAATTAATAATTATGTTAAATAATTACATGTTAAAGTAACGTTCTTCTCTGCCTAACTTTAAGTAGCAGCACCCCAGTGGCACTTATTGACCGGCCGCCACTGATCATGTAAACGATTTATGTAAACGACTCTATTCAGATGTAAGTAAATGCTAATTGCTGTGTTGTTTTGGGGGAGTGATGTGCTGATGCATGTCCATGTCCAACAGAACAGGAAGGACTTGCATGAAGAAACAAAAAAAAATTTTTTTTCACATTAATATTCTTATACGAACATAAGAATCTCTCCCTGAGAAACTGACTCGTGGCACGAATCCACATGAAGCGCTTCAGTTTCAAATAATCATTCAATGCTGGACACAAACAGCAAAAAATATGAAAATAATAATAATAATAAACATAATTTTTTTGCTGTCCAGCGTTTAAAAATGATTTTATTTTTTAATTTTTATATATATTTTTTTTATCTTGGAGCACTTTTTTACACAATGTATTTTTCCCCTTATTCTGTTCCCGTCACAGTTTTACCCTGAATGTATGTTTTTGTATCATGCACTCACTCTGGCTCTGTTCCATTGCGAAGTGTACTTCACAGGTGCGCCCTACTCCCTGCTCAGTGAATGTCAATGAAGGAAACTCACTCACTCACCTATACTGCTTAATCCTGTATTCAGGGTCACGGGGGCGGAGCCTATCCCAGGAGACTTGGGGCACATGGCAGGGTACACCATAACATGAGTTATGTTACCTTAATAAAATCTCTAAAACTTACATACATGATTGTTTGAGTTTGACAAATCAAATCAAAATTAATGCCTAAAAAACAACTATTAATTTTGTATTAAAATTACACTATAATTTAAGTTTATTTCACTAATAGTAACTGAATTATATTTTTTACATACACTTAATATTTTTGTTACATTTCAATCAAAATATTTAGCAATGGAGTCATTATACTGATTAGTTTCAGGAACTGCAATCATCACTCATTCCAACTCAATATTCTTTTAACAACAAAAACTTAAATAATTGAGTAAATTGCCCTGCGCAAGTGCTCATGGGAAGTCTGGTGTGACATCAGCGACAAGAAGCGAGGACACACTGCTGTGGGACAAGAAGAACCTGGAACATTCCTTACAATTCCTGGTGAGTAACATGTTAGTGAAATAATGACTCTGTCTGCATTCATACACAACTTTATAGTGTGTAAGTTACTGTTCTGAATCCGACACTTTAAGGAGGAAACGCAGACCAGAGCGAGTTTAAACAGCAGAGATGAGCTGCAGTGTGCGGGCTCTGGCAGTGTTTTATCCATTACTTTATGTGAGTATTTAACATGATTAAACACTGAGCAGAGAGCAGAGCCCTGAGTCCAGCACAGTCAGGCCTTACAGCACTACAGTCAGGCAGTTTGATTAGCAGTATAACGCTGCATATCTTTGTTTAAACAAATAAAACTTCAAACGTTTTACTCAAGTTAAAGTCTTAAGCACATGATGTTCTAAAATGTATTTGAAGTGCAAAAGTACTACCAGTACTCCACAAACAAAACAGTGTACTTAAACATTAATTAATTTACAGTTGATGACATAAACATGCTGCGTACTGTACTAGTAACTAAAGCTGTGAAATATAACAATTGAGTAGTACAACATTTCTTTCATAATTTTAATTGGGAGAAAGTAACATAAAATTAAAATATTGAAGTGAAATATGTTATGTATGTTGTGATATGTAAGTAAAAGAAACTAAAACTGATTTTCAATTGTTTTATTTTGTGTGTGTTTGAAACATATTATACACATGTGGACAAAATTGTTGGTACCCTTCGGTCAATGAAAGAAAACTCACAATGGTCACAGAAATAACTTTAATCTGACAAAAGTAAAAAAAGATTCTATGAATGTTAACCAATGAAAGTCAGACATTGCTTTTCAACCATGCTTCAACAGAATTATAAAAAAATAAACTCATGGAACAGGTCTGGACAAAAATGATGGTACCCCTAAAAAATACTGAAAATAATGTGACCAAAGGGACGTGTTAATTCAAGGTGTGTCCACTAATTAGCATCACAGGTGTCTACAATCTTGTAATCAGTCAGTGGGCCTATATATAGGGCTCCAGGTAGTCACTGTGTTGTTTGGTGACATGGTATGTACCACACTCAACATGGACCAGAGGAAGCGAAGGAAAGAGTTGTCTCAGG